>NW_010579562.1:740740-775296 GCF_000705375.1 Tinamus guttatus
AATCCCACTGCTGATAAGGCTCACAGCCACCTCTCTGCATTTTCTTGTCAGATAAATAAAATGCCACTCTGGGACTGGCAATGCCCATTACTCCCAAGGGCTGTCTTTCTGTACCTCTGCCAGGGCAAGCTAAATGCAAATGTGTTCTGGAGGTTTTATCGCTTTTTTCCTTCTCCTTCCACCTTTCCTTTTTAGACATCTGCTTCTGTGTTTCTCTTCATAGGTGACATCTGTTGAAGATGATGAGAGATCTGTATGCATAAAAATTATCACAAAGTGTCTTCTAGGAAACTCATCTAGCTAGTGGCATATGTGCATAATTTTCACCACAATCTTTGGCTCACAGAATTTTCCTGCTTTACATAAACTTCCCTCTGATAGTAATCAAATATCCTCCGAGTCAGTGAAGGCAGCTCACTGAGTTGCTACGAAAAATGTCTTGTACCAAAGAACACATCTTTCTGTTCCTGTGTATGTTGGGTGGACTCCAGCATCTCAGGTTTTCACCTGCCACAAGCAAGAAACACCTTAGCATTATAAATAAAAAGGGCATAACTTCTCAGGGCCCTGTTATAGTATGCAGCAATTTTGTGGCATTATGTGCCAACTGTGGCAGAATTTAATAATGAAGCTGTAATGCTTTGTTGCAATTACCACAAGAAAAACTTAAAAGATACTAATACCTTTTCCTTAGAATTAAGTGCATTTTCTAGAAATCCGCACAACTCAGTTATATTCCGTGGGCCGTTATTGCAATTGCTTTCAAAGTAAGTGCCTCACAGTTTTTGACAGATTTTTTTGGTTTTCAGTCAAAGGGGGAAAAAACAGTAGAGAGAGTTGAAATTAAAAGTATTTTTCTTTTATTATGAGTCTGTGTTAGAGAAAAGTGCAGTGGTGAGAGGGTAAAGGGCAGCATTTTCAAAATTACCTAAGCATCCTTGCAGCCTTTGTTCCATTTTCAAAGCAATGCAAGCACTATGGAGCCTAAAGGCTCCAACAGATTCACGTAATATCCTCATTGTAGTCTAAAATTGACAAAGTACTCTAGGTGCCTGATTCTCGCTAAGTCCAAATGCTTTGATGCTTTCACAAGCCCTGCTAGGTACCTCTTTGAATCAATAGGAACCTGAATTCCCCTGAAAATTGTACCCTCAATCTCACAGAAATGCAATGGGACATAAGTGCTAATGCCACTTCTTAAAATAGGATTTATGATCTTATGCCATACAGGATCTGTTAATGTTAAAAGCATTAAGGACAGATGCAGATGCGTGTGGGGTCAAGAGAAGTTTTCATAAACCCCCAAGGACCTCATCAGATTTCCAGAAAGAGCACCAGAAAGGAAAGACAGATAGTTTACATATCAACACTGTATCGAATATGATATTCTTTACAGACAGTCATTAAACAAAAATGCAGATCATACTCAGGCATCAGGCAATTCTTATGGCTTAAGAAGCATTTCTCTTTTTTTGCAGTTACTTTGAAGCTTAGAAATTGGCTTTATAGCTGCATAAATGACTTAATGTACAAGCAAATGTTATATGAGGAATCCTATAGCTCCACATACAAATCTGAAAATTATATATGATTCCACACCACGTATCATTCCTCTGGGTCTTCCTAAGAGAGCTACAGGATGTTAACTTAGGCTACTGAGCGGTAATGATTAGGTTGCCATTAACCCATCCCACTGATGTTTGAACACACATAGTAAATGGGTGAGAGAGGGAGGGAATTGGGAGTTGGGGTGAAGTGGGATGTAAGGAAGTTATGTCTTTAGTAATTAAGTTTAAGCAATGCCAGGCTGTGATTGGAGTGTCTGAGGTTGTCCTTGCTGCATGACTGTCCCGCTGTCCTTGAGGGCTTTGTTGAGGAGCTCTCCCAAATGATTCCCAGGCCTGGTGGCACCAGGAGGCAGAGGTCACTGCCCAAAGGCAGTGTTGGTTTGGCTGCCTTTCTTGGTAGGGTTTGCTTAATTGGCACGAGCCAAGCTGTGACAGTTGGTCTAAGGGTTGGAGAAGCATCTCTGGACCATTTACTTCCTAGCACAGACATGGCCAGACTACAGCAAAGGGTGCAGTACATGGGGGAGTGGGCGATGTGAGAGGAACCTTCAAATATGGGGCTCGACTATAGGGAGATATTATTAGTTCTGCTCATAGGCTTACATCTTTATCTTTAAAAACAATCTGACACATCAGTTTTGCTCAGGATTAAGAAGCTGTCAGCCCATAAAGTACCCAAGAAATACCATTAGAAATATTTCTGCTTTGTTTGTCCCTATTTTTAGTCCATTCCCCTTGATGGCAACGTGATCTTCAGATGCTATTAGATGTTGTAAACAAGCAATGTTGCCAAGCCTGTTTCACGGCAAAAGATACCAGCTCCCAGCATCTATTGCAGAATTCTCCTAGGAGAAATTCAAAATAATCAATATAGTGAAACACATGTGCAGAAAATCCCATTTGCTGCTCTGATAAAATTATAAAATTATTTTCAATAATACAAAAGCAGAAAAGAACCAGTTCTGCCTTTTGGTTTGTTTTTGCCTTTTCTTTGGAATTTCAGGAAGAAGATTTAAAATGTGATTTACCACACATAGAAGTTTTTGCCCTTGAAGTCTTTCCCTCACCAGCAAGTCACTTAGTTGTAGCAATTTTCATGTCATGACTACGGAAAACATGAGGGCAAGAAGGCCTCAGATTTACAACTGGCAAAAATTTAGCTCAATTTCAATCTCACCATGCAATGTGTTAATGCCAGCTTCTTTCACAGCAGTGTCACATGTGTGGGCTCTGCATAGGTAGCTTCTTCCCTCTGTCTAACAGAAGGTGCAAGCTGGCGTTGCTGGCACTGTGTAGTGGTTGGGAAGACCTGATGCCCGGCTATCACCAGGTTTTTCTGGCTAAACGCTAAAAAAGGTAGTAGTGGCTACTGTCATGAGTCTTCGTGCTCCACGAGCCTGGCCAGGCTGCAGAGTTGGGTGGCAGCTTGTGGGAGGGTGCAAGTAAGCCATTGCAGATGCATCTCCTGCCCTTCGTCCCCCTTCTTTTTCCCACTGGTCCCAAGAATCAACTGTCCTATCCATAGGATTACATTTGTATTGACCTGATGGGGCTGGTCATCACGACCATTTTAGGAACTAGCTTTAGTCCACCTACCTGTTTATGATTTTTTCTCCACTTTGACCTCATTGCATTGAAGATGCAAGAGATGAAGTTCAGGTAACTGGTTTTCAGCAGATAGCTTATGTCCGGGGCCATAATTTGCAGGTACTGCTTGGTTCTCTGCTCAGGTGGGGCTGGAAAGTGGACACTGAGCAATGAACATTTAGAGAAGCAGCAGATGATAAGTGGAGCATCAAACAACTGCTGCAGAATCCTCACACGTCTTCTTCTTCACCTTTGCTTGGACAGCAGAGGTCTCAGCAGTGGCTAAGATTTTTCTTGTACTCAGGGATTTGTGGCATTAGCAAGTACGCAGACATTTTTGTTAAGTAGATAAAGTTAGAGAAGTAGGAGAAAAAAAAAAGGACACAAAACTCTTCTGAACCTTTTAATCAGGGGCAAAGGTTCATTGGCCCGTCTCGACTTTGGGTTATTTGAAGCAGATTTCAGTTTATGTTATTTGCGGTTGGGCGCAATTTAGCAGAGAGTATACATCTACTTAACTCTGTACAGGCTATAGAAAACTGACTAATAGGAACCTCATGTTGGTTATAATCCAAACCCTAATTTAATTTTTTTCCAGTGCATGAAGATTAAACCTTTTTCTTCCTACTGATTGATAAGTTGCCAAAATAATTTATGTCAGATTCATAGGAGGATAAAACTAAAGGGAGCTCCAGCAGTAATAAGCTGCTATCACAGTGTCAGGACTTTGTTGCTATCACGGTGTGAGTACTTGAATGTATGGGCTGTAACACATCCGTGGCTCGGAGTAGTTTTTCTTCCCTAGCCTTATCTGTAATATTCAGTCAGATCTTCCTGGAATAGAGGAGGCTTCATGAAAGGGTTCTGGATGCTGTCTGGAAATGTCACGTAGAGGAACAGAGGGCCAGGAAGGGACAGCAAAGCCACTGCATCCGTAATTGTGGCAACCACGAAAGCTGTCTTGAGTGTGGGACGATCCCTGGCACAGCCACCGCTCTCACTGCTTGCACAGAGCCCATGTGCATTGCCTCAATTCCTAAAAGATTAGTACCTATAGGGAAAAAAAAAAAAGAGCAGAAACTGGAATTGCAGTACAGTACAGAGACTAAGAGAATTGCCAAATGTTCTTCTGTGTAACGATGACGCATTTGTTAAGCAATATCCCTGGGTGGTGTGAGTGAGTGGACTGGTGTGGACAAGGCAGTTTGGCCCTGCCTGTTCTTGACTGCAGATGTGGGGATGAATTTAGCCCTGATCTTGTGAACTGAACATGCACACTGCTTGGTAGAGAGATGAGTGAAAGCAGGAGCACGGCTCCTTGTCTGGATTTGCCCATCTACAGCTTCCAGGTGGGATTCCACCTTCTCCTAGCCCTATTTTTTTTTTCTTTTTTCAGGACAGTTAAATGTTTTCCTAAATCCCATTGGCAACCATGGTATGCTATGAGATTATATGCAAGATAATGAAGGATGTAACAGTCCAGTCTCCTTTTAATATGAGGATAGAAATCGGATGCACAAAGACTGACATTACTGGATTTTCGCCTCTAGAAATTCTCCCATCTATTTATATCATCCGTTTTGGAAGCTTTAACATGGGACTCAAAACAATTTATGTTTTGCCCTGCAGGACTATTTTAGAACTCTAATCCTAAAGTGGTTAAATATCTTCCTGTAATTTTAAGTCTGATTTTTTTCATGCCCCATTAATAAGCAGTTTCCAGTTTTGCATTATACGGTGTTGATTTTGTAAATTATTTGCACGGACTTGCTAATTGATAGATTTGATTGCATTTGCTATAGATATATAATTCAGTTCATCAGGCTGCTTATGACAATAATTTATAATCTCTATAACCCCTTTGACAGATGTATGCTCACCAAATCTCCACCTCTCCAACATGCTTATAACTTCTATCAATCATTTCTAACATTCTTTTATGATAAATCTTCAGTTTACAGTTTATTTGTGAAATTAATTAATGACATAGATAGGATTCTGGGATATACGGCTTGCACCAAGTAATGCTAAGTCAACAGGGCGACCTTCTTTGCTTAAAAATCTGAAAACTCCATTTAGCTTTTGATACAATAAATCCCATATAGTGGTAATAAAGTCAGCATGAAAATCACTGGTATGTGTATAGATTTTCCTTGAATGTTTGGCTCCCTAATAATTAATGGAATAGAAAGAACCAATAAACCTAATTCAGCAGCTGCTTATACTGGTGCTGCTTTTGTTACTCCTACAATGACACTAAACAACTGCCTTGGTACTTCCAGTGCATGGCAATTGAGAGCGTCCTCTGTGCTTCTGCACAGTGCAGAACAGAGTGTTTTTCACCTGATAACATCGTATTATGTTCAATTTGTAAAGTTACAAAGCTCAGGCAAGCAGTGGGGAATCTGTACCTGGGTTACGTGATACAAAGGAAGTTTTTTATTTCATTTCTTCCATTAGGATAGGTTTATTCCATTTTGTATTTGTATTCAATTGTATTTGAATTGCTGAATATTTGGATGCTGACGTTAAAATTCAACAACGATGTTTCTCCAGAAAAAAAAAGAGTACATTCAGTTCTAATGGAAGTAAAACCTATGAAACATTATCCTTACTATACATGTATTTAGGCCTTGATTGAGTAAATTAAAAGTAGTGTAAAATTAACTTCCTCAAAATGAATATTAAAATTCTGTATTTTGGACATTTTACATTAAAATATCGGTTTGAAATATTTTCTTGTGTCTAGTTGCAGTTAGTTGGCATCATGTATGTAGTTAACGGAGGGATACTTTGATGAATTCTGACATTTATGATGAATTTTGCTTAGTGTGATTCTAATATATTTTATTTTCTGATACTTCCTTACTTTAAGATGTAAAAAAGTAAGAAAGACAGACACAGTATTTGTCACAGGTCTCAGTTCCCGAGTTAATGAGATGCACAATAGAAGTGTTTTTATTTTTTACAGTGAAAAGAAATTCATCATGATACGACAATACAACCTCAGTAGGGGTACCTATTATTACCTCAGGGTAATAATAAGAAAACCAAATTTAAATCAGTGAGTCATTTCACGTTATAAATGAGGTATAGTAGATGCTTCAGACCTGGAAATTTGAACAGTCAGGGAGAAAAAAAAATGCCAGATAAAGGATATAGCTGTTAAATGTAAGCAAGGCAATAAATAAATAAAGGTACTAAAATCAAAGGCAAAAATATTAAGTACCATTTCAGATACTTAGCATTGCATATGCTGTTCTTTCCCTGCAAGAGAATATGAGCATAGGGAGGAGGGGGTCATTGTTTTTTAAAGTAATTCTTGCTTAAAAATGATTTTCACAGTTTTCATACCCTTTGGCCACACATTTGCATGTGTATAAGAAATGTTATTTTCCAGAAGACTGAATTCTATTCTAATCCTCTCTCTGGATGTTGCATTAAAGGATTCCTTCCCCTTGGTCCATCAACTTGATGATGTGATAAATTTAGCTGTTATACGAATGGCAAACACTGTATGCTAGGGATGAATAAAAGTGTATTGTGTGCCTCAGGCTCATCATCTGCTCTGTGTAATAATCCATTTTGCATTTTTACGCTAGTAATTGTTCTTATCCAGAACACAGAATGTTATGGAGTGACAAGCCACACAAATATAGCTGATTTCTACTATTATTACCTTGAAATACTGTACAATGGGTATTTAGGTTTTGTAGTGTTTTATTGTGATGAATTTGGGGAAATAAAAAAAAACTCAGTAAAAGTGATGGGCAAAATGATCCTGCTTCTGTGTAGCAAGGGCTGTGAGGAAGAGGAGCAGGAAGAAGTATGCAAGGAGAGAGGAACAAGGATGCAAGGAGAGAGAGACGAGTGATAAAGTTGATGGTGATTTTGCCTATTTCTTTCAAGCACAGTAGCTATCGCTTGCACTGGTGTAAATTTACATGAAGCCTGTACTAATAACGCCTGGGAGCCCCATTCCCGGGCAGGGGGCAGAAATGGCCATATAATGTAATGGATTATAACGTTCCCCCCACGTGGGACAAGGCCCAGAGGCAGCGAGCGGGCTCATCCCTAAGCGGGTTTCATTGTAGCCGCCGACCCCTCATTCTCCCTTCCCTTCTTGAGTGATTTTAGGAAGTGCTGCCTTAGACCCAGGGGTAGAACTTGCACGTTAAGTGTGGATTTCTGAAGAAAACAGGTTTTAAAAGATGGTCAATGTTGTTTAGATACCTTGGCGGAGAAGGCAAGCAGAAAAAAACAGACCTATCAGTGCATGATAATGGGATAATTAATTGGAATCCTTGGAGTGCTAAATATAGCTTTAACTGTAGCTATCTTAATAAAAACAGAGCTCAGTTTAGTTGATATCCCTATGCCATAAATAGATATTTTTTTTGTATCAGTGCTATTACTATATTTTCCTCTGATAAGTCTCTTGCCATTACAAAGACAATTTCTTTTGTTTGGAAACTTATTTTCTTTTATGTAGATTTGGCTCTGGCTAATCCCACATCTCTAAATCATTGAAATGGAAATATCAGTGTCTTTTTTTAATGTATAATTCAGAAGATGCCACAAGACTATATACTTTTTTAGGAATGTAGACACTATGAGTCATGGTTTCATTCTTCTGTGCTTTCAGCCTTCTGATTTTAACCATCTCCCATGACTTCTCACAAAATGAAGAGCGGCCTCTCCGGATCATTTTTTAAAATAACTTCTAAGAATATTAACTTTGAGCTCTTGTAAGAAGGATATTTCCTCAATGAAGCAGTAGCGTAGTCAGGTGACTTCACCTTCTTACAGCTTAGCAAAAACTTATCCTGTATGGATCCCGCATAGAAATCCCTATATTTTCATGCATTCTGTCCCAGGAACTTTGGACGCAAGTGTTTCATGAGTGCATAATACATGTAGTGATCCTTTTTCCCATCCCAAATGCTATCCATGGAGCAGGGAGGTCTTACGCAGGACTGTGTTTCATGCCATGTTAGCAATAGCGCCGGCTCTGCGCTCACCGCCAGACTTGGCTCGAGATCGGCCTCAGTGAGAAGACGGTGTTTGGTAAGTGAAGGCTGAGGGCACTGCTAGGATGAAATAATACTCACAAACTGAGGCACGGGATAGAGGATTAGCACTGGAATAGTTTGCCAGTGAAGGCAAACACTCCCCGCATTAGGGCTAATCTGAAACCCATTGAAAGCAATAGAAAGACTTGTTCCGATAAGCCCTTATATACACTAATATCAGGTATAAGAAGCAAAAGACATTAGTCTCCAGGCAACACTGCTGCAATGTTCCCGGGAAGTGCTCACCTTTGCTTGCGCCTTCCGCTAACGGGATGGATAGGATAGCTGCCTGGATAGCTGCCTGGCTCCTTCCAACCTGCCTGGCTCCCAGAGCACTCGCGTTTTTCAGTGGGTAGTGTAAAATCAGGAAAATCTGGCCCAAGCTCCCTAGTAGTTTGCCCATCCTGAATTCCAGAGTCAGTTTGGTCGATCGGCTCAAAATCAAAATGTTCTTTTCTGTGTTGCAAGCGTAAGCTCCATTAACGCCTCCCTCGCAGCCCGCTCCAGCCAGGCAAGTTTAGTTTGAGAGCTGTTAACTGGAATGCAGAAAAGTAGCCAGGAATTTGGTATTTTTGCTGGATTCCAAGTTTGCTTTATATAATTTTCCAGCTGCAGTAAACCCATTGAATTATAGCCTAAGAAATGCTGCTAAATTAGGAATGCATTTGCTATCTATCTGATTAAGAAAATGGTGTATTCTTTTATGTTTCCTCAGCTATAATGCTTAATGTTATGTATTCGAGTAGGCCCCTCTAATATATTTATTAATAGATTTTAGAGAATACAGAAACACACTTTGAAAACCCCAAATACAGAAATATGATGCTTTTTTTTTGTCTTCACTTAATGCCACCTGCCTGTGAAATGAAGAACTGGTTTAAAATTCTGTGCAAATATTCGAGGTATCTTATGTTGGACTTTACTTCAATTGGACTTTACTTCAGATTTTTAGGCTGAGAATCTTACTTACTTCTCTTCAAAATATAGGCAACCTTTTACAAGCTGGTCTCTATTAGATTCCCTTTTAGGTAATATATAAGCTTATGCTGACTCAAAAGTGAATTCACTATCGCCTTTTAAGTCTCAGCCTAGAACAACATGTATGTATTTTCAGCAGTGTTTCATTAAGTAACATGGAATAGCTTATTGACTGACAGCTAAAAAAAAAAAGAAGTATTACTGAGTACATTATTTGGTATTACAAGAATACTCTGGATATAGCTGATGCTCTGCAAAGAAGTTATCAAGATTACTTCTTACAATTATTAGGATTTTCGGTAAGGTAGTAAAAAAGATTAATGTTGACAAGGTTGTACCAAAAGCATCTTTGCAGTTCGCGTGTACATCCGCTTTGCAGTATGTAGAGCTTTTGTGAAAAACAGACCGGGGGAAAGCATTTTAGCCAATTATTCCAGAAGATGAGATGGAAAAAAGCAGGAAGATCCAGATACTTGAGAATAACTGCAACACTGAGTTTAGTTCTGAGCACCCCTTCCTAGATATTAGTTATCTTTCCAATGCTAAGGGGAGGACAGTCCAGGCACTGATGTAGAGCAGAGCTGTACTCTCATTAAGCAGTCACATCCTTGCTTTTGCTGCAAGCAAATATGCAATTGAGACATCACTGAAAAATTATGCAAACAAATATTACTTGTGTGTTTAAATTCCAGCGCGAGTGTTTAGCTGACCTTTGTTTCAGTTTGACCATCTCGCATTTATATTCTGGAGTCACTTTTTTTTTCCACAAAAAATCTACTTGATTGAAAACTAATGGCTTCCTGTTGCTGATTTCACACAACTGATGATACTTGCACATAAAAAAATCATATTTAGGGTACTTGACAATATTTTTTAGAAAAAAAAAGACAGAAAGGACACCTAGAGAGTGCAGAATAAATGCCCCATAATCCACGTGGAAACAGTCAGTGACCTGCTACTCTACTTGGACACTCACAAGTCTTTGGGGCCAGATGGGAACCTGCTGAGGGTTCTGAGGGAGCTGGTGGAAGTGCTCACCAAGCCCCTCTCCATCATCTATCAGCGGTCCTGGTCAACCAGGTCCTGGTCCCAGACAACTGGAGACTGACCAGTGTGACACCCATCTACAAGAAGGTCAGATGGAGGATCCAGGGAAGTACAGCACTGTCAGCCTAACCTCAGTTTCGAGGAAAGCTTTGGAGCAGATCATGTTGGCGGTGATCACACAGCATGTGTGGGACAAGCAGGGGATCAGGCCCAGCCAGCATGGGTTCATGAAAGGCAGGTCCTGCCTGACCAACCTGATCTTCTTCTATGACCAGGGGACCCCCCTGGTGGCTGAGGGAAAGGCTGTGGACATGGTCTGCTTAGACTTCAGTAAGGCTTTTGACACAGTCTCCCACTGCCTTCTCCTGGAGAAGCTGGCACTTATGGCTTGGACAGGTGCACTATTCACTGGGCGAAGAACTGGCTGGATGGCCGGGCCCAGAGAGTGGTGGTGAATGGAGTTAAAACCAGCTGGTGACCGGTCATAAACGGTGTTCCCTAAGAGTCAGTGTTGGGCCTGCTCCTCTTTAATATCTTTACTGATGATCTGGATAAGGGGATTAAGTGCAGCCTCAGCAAATTTGCAGGGGATACCAGGCTGGGAGGAAGAGTTGATCTGCTTGAGGGTAGGAAGAAGGGATCTGCTCTACAGAGGGATCTGGGCAGGCTGGATCGATGGGCTGAGGCCAACTGCATGAGGTTCAACAAGGCCAAGTGCTGGGTCCTGTGTTCAGAAATACTGTGTTCAGTTTGGGCCCCTCACTACAAGAAAGACATTGAGGTGCTGGAGTGTGTCCAGAGAAGGGCAATAAAGCTGGTGAAGGGTCTAGAACACAGACTTATTGGACTCACTGATCTCAAAAGTCTTTTCCCACCATAATGATTCTATGATTCTTGCATAAATTTCTTTTTGGTGCCTTATCTAAAATAAAGGCAACATACAAACATTTGTAAAATCCTAACAGGATAATCTTCCTACTGAAGGTAGATCCCACTCAACTTTAATATTTATCATGCATCTAGCATGGTGGGGGTGGTGGTTCATATCATTTTAACTTCATTGAGCACTTCATGGTGATGCTCTAACCCGTAGTAATATGAACATTTTTAATTTGGGTGGGAAAAAATTGTCCTTCTTATTTTAGAGAGGGACTTACAAAGCAGTTGGCCTCAGTTATTAATGTGGTGCCTCCTGTGAATTCGGCTGGGATAAATACAAGCAATTACGCAGCCCGAGCCGAAGCCCGTGGAGGTTGTCCCGTACAACCTTTCTTTCCTGACCACTCACTCGGTAGCCCGGCCCCGGGTAGCCAGGCACTAATTAAAACAAGGTTAGAAGTGACTGTTTTTCTAGCGCCTGGTTTTGGCAGAGGGGACCAAGGGCTGCGGGAGCCGCAGGGTGCCCTGAGTCAGGCAGCGCCGCGTGAGTCCGTGCGTCCTGTTTGTGCGCAAGTCGTCGCGTTTCTCCCCTCCAGGGCTCTTCCTTAACGAGTATAAATTAAATAGCTGTGAGTCTGCTGTGCTCTTAAGACAACGGTAGCAAGTTCAGTCGAGGCAAAATGGCAGAAGAGTCGACATAAATTGAAGTAAAAGCAGTGAAATACACGGTTCTGCTCCCCATCGGGCTGTACCGGTGCAGCCCTTAACTTTCTAAGGCTTGCACCAGTGATAACTTATCAGAAATAAACTCAGTTTCTTTTAATCAGATTGGAAGAAAATTGTATCTTACTCACTCATATAACATGATATGTTAATTATCAAGTGCCAAAGTCTTCCCCACACTGAAAAAAGGAGCAAATCATGTAAGATTTCCATTGCATTTGCCATTAATCTAGAGGAGAAAATGAGACTTTTTCACAATGTCTTACAGTGTCTTTCTGCTGTGATTTGAAACGTGTTGGCACGGGCAGCTTTTCCACTGAGCTCATCAGTGTACGAGTTCAATTTGTAAGCTCAGGAGTTCAAGCCCAGAAGCTCTTTATAGTGTAATGTGAATGACTCGAGACACAAACTAGGCAGATCATGTGATTCGTGCCAGCAGAAATTGAAATAAGTGCAGGTACCCCGGGCTAATAGGATGAAAGCAGGATGAAAGTGCCAGACTTGTCTATGATTAAGTGTTTTCCCTCATCCTTTCAAAAATACCCTGTGCTCAGCTGTGTAAGCGGAGGCACAGTTATTGCGAAAGGATGAATACTTAAAGCCAGGAGAAGAAAGCAGACCTTCCCTGATAGAGCACAATAACTTGAGTAACCTTTTTGGGTCACGTAGGTCTGTATTTTCCCATATTTCCAGATGTCTTCTAATAGGTATGATTCAGCTACATGAAATTTGTTCTGGGTTGCTTTTGTCATTAGCAGAATTAAATACAACGTTACAAATATTTTCTGTAGCTTTGAGACTACCTATTGGTTTAAACACAAAATCTCATAAATGCTTATTGATAATAATTGATAATACAGACATAATTCCTAAAGTACTAACTTTAATTATTAAATAATCCACTTCGAAGGTATTCTTAATGATTTCCTAAAAATGCTTTGTCTGCATTGTTCTTGTAGTCCATTTGATTTTACTGAGCAATAAATTCCCTGCTGGGGTAAATCTCCCCACCTAAAGTAAACTCAGGGACTGGTGTTGTGTTCTTCTGCTTTTTTTTTGCTGACAAATCAGAGAAGAATCTCCTTTACAACATTAAATATCTATTCAGAATAAGACTTGGTTCATTAGAAATGTTTTAGCTGAGCAAAACCTCTAAGGGCTTCTAATTAAAGTTTTAAATGCAGCTTACAGAGCTCTTGATGCAACTCTGAAGTGAGAAAATATTTACTGCCTTCAATGATACATCAGGCCTATATGGCAAAAGCGACTGTCAGAACAACTGGAAATCAGTCATGAGACCAGCCAGCGCACAAGTATATATTAATTTGAGCAGAAATTATAGTTTGGAGCAGCTCTGAAAAGAAACCAATTTGACCTTAGTGTTTCTGAAGAAACTTGCCTCCTCACGTAGAGTGTTGTAGAGGAAATACAAGCTCTTCGAATTCTGCTCTGAGCATGGGGCACTAGAATAATAATAAAAGTGCTTACAGAGACAGTAGCCTGAAGTCTGTTTTTGTGTTTAAAAATAAACAGGTGTCCATTTAGTTTTCAGCCATCTCAGGGGAGATGATAATGCCAGGTAGAATTGGTCAGGAATGTTGAATAAGTAAAAATTGCTCACATAGTGTATACATATATATTACATATATATGATTGCTCTTTATTCTGTGTATTGTTACAATGGTTATTAACTTCTTATATCAGGGTTTTTTTGCAGTGTGGTCTTTGTTGGGCACGTGTGCTTGTGCCTGAACAAGCATATATGCCACTGATTTCACCTAGGTGCTAATTCATCTCTAAGTGAGCCAGAAAATGAACTGAGTTTTGCCTTTCACAGTCAGATTTCTGTACCCATGCAATTTATTTTTCTGTTACTGGGGTAAAACACAGTTTTGGTTTGTGTCACAGTATAAGCCTCAGAGCCTTGTTGCTTTTAAAGTCTTACAAAGGCCGTGCAGCAGAAAGAGAAAATGTGCAAACTCTTTTTTAAAAAAAACTCCCTGCTCTTGTTTCCTTTCTCTTGTGTAATACAAGCTCTCGGTGATTTTCTCTTTTTCCTGCTGTGACTGCTCAGCAAGGTACTAAAACACATGCATTACTTTAGACACATCAGTAGTCTCACTAAGTTTTCAAGGAAGATGAAGGAGAGGAGACCTGGCTCATGCTTACAGAGTCGTATGGACAGAGAATGGTTGAGGCTGGGGAGAACCTGTGGAGATCATGCAGTCCAATCCCCAAGCACCACTGGTGAGAAGCCTCCAGCTGGAATTTATGTAGCTGATTCCATTCTTTGAAGCACAGTAGTTTAGCCAGTTTTCAGTCCATCCTGATGACCTCTTATCTAGCTCATACTTCCACAATTTGTCAGCGAGGATTTTTTTAAGAGATGATGTCGAAAGCCTTACCAAAGATAACATCCATTGCTCTCCTTTCATCCATCAAGCCAGTCATCAGGCTTTAGAGCTAGACTTAAATTTTAAGCGCTTTGCTTAATTATAACATGTAAGAATTATTCTTGTTTAGTAAGAGCGTTCATGGTTTACTTCATTGACCATATCTGACTCGGGCCATAATTTCATCGTATGCGAAAAGGCTATTTTAGGCCATTCCTCCCAGCACCTCCATACTCCCAAGCCCTTAACTTCCCATCTGCAAACTGGAGTGTGTTGCCTCTTTTTTGCACTGCTGTGCCTCTTTGTGAGATTGAAGGATCTCACATAAAACATCTTATGCATAAAAATCTTGGAATAAAGGGTCACATTGAAACCCTCCCAGCCCTGGTGAGAGCCCGTGGCAGCAGGCTGGGGAGCCGCAGAGCATTTCAGTGGTGCCAGGTTTGTGCATGGAGCACCGATGAGCTGTGATGAACCTCAGCAGAGCCTCAGGACGCCTGAGGGTCCCCCTCAGGCTGCAGCATGAGATCAGTAGCCATTTGTTCAGGCAGGACAACAGCAGTTCTGCACACAAATAGAGTATTAGAAAGTACTGCACTGATTATAAATGAAGCAGTCAGACGAAGACTTGAAGGTTTTCTTTTGTATCTAAAAGCCTAATTCCATCTATGTTCCACTTAGATACCTACATCCATCCACGAAACTGCTTAAAGTCCTTAATAGTGAAGTGATATGGAAACCTTAATGCCCAGCTGCATTTGAAACACTGAAAGCAAATATTTCTTTTTGCTCTCAAGAATGTATTACTGCAGACCACAGAAGTATTAGCATTATTAGTGTGAGTACTTAAATCATGAGCATAAAATAGAAAACCGAATGGAATGTAAAATTCCCATGGGTACCATTACAAAGAATGAAGTATGCTGGAGATTATCTGCTAAAATGAGCCTTTTAAACCATAATTCCAGAGTATGTAGCACACAAATTAGCCATATATCTTAAGATAATGGATCTTAATGTGTTTACATTTTAAATAAACCACATTTTTGTATCAAGATTGTTATGAATTTAACCTTGGTGTTACTGCATTGCGATCCAGAGCTTGAAACAGAACATATCTGGAAGTTTATTCTGACAGAGCAAGGACCAGAAAACTGTGGCATTTGTTGTCAGGAAGCAAAGACTTCTCTTCAGTGAACAGCTGAATGTGTGAGCGACAGACTTGGCTGACTAGACAGGACCTAAGGTGGATGAAATTGTTTTGAGGCTACTTTTTACTGAGTCGATTAGCAAGAACGTTATATTGTGGTAACTCCTAATACTCCATTTTCCTTATATCTATGCCCACTGTAAACATGGACAGACTGGATTTTCTGAGCAAAGACTGTAGGAATGCTTTATTAGCACTTAACCTATATTAGCCAACCTTCTGGAAGAGGATAAAAAGCCACCAGAGGGATTTCTAGCATGTTACTTCCTACGGATGTGCCCATTGCTGGATTTCCCCACATCTCTGTACATCTTCTTAGTTCAGAATCTTCCTTGCCAGGCACTCTGCAATCCCTGACCTGTGGCCAAATGACAACCTACCCGCGTAGTATAAGAATCAAGTCAGAAGAGAGGTCTGTATTTTATTTGAAACAACTAGCTTGCATCTATCCAGATAATGAATTAATTTTCCTCGGTGTCCATGCTGGCAGCAGTTTTCCTGGAACCTGTAAAGACCCTGTGACAACTGCTGTCATCTCAGAGGTGCTCTGGATTTCCTCAGTGGGCAGAATTTGGTACCCCAGAGTAAATGTTATATCCACTTCTGCTTTGCTTTTCTTCTTCTATTTACTTTGCTATTGCCTGTCTCTTAGCAGCCACGGCTGCAGCCTGTAATCATGCCCTATTTCAAGAGTGCTGGCCTTGCTTTCTCCAGTGGTCCGCTGCAGCACATTTCTTCGATGAGCAGGCATATACTTACGGCTGTATTAATTGGATGCAGTTATGAATTTTCCCTTCAGTTGCAAGCTGTGAACCGTTGTTCTCCAAAAGAGGGAAAAGGCTGCTATAATAGGAAAGGATTTTTTTTTTCATTTGATTTAACTCAGCTCACTTCATTATTTTTGTTGTTTTGTGTTTCTTTAAGATAGGACAAGGCTTTGATAAGACTGAAATTGATAAAAATAGGCCTTTACCTGATACTGAAATCACCCTTTATAGCTCTCTCATTTCAACAATTATTTGACTACTGACCCTTTGAGTGCACTTAATATCCATTAAAAACAATAGTTGGCTGAAAGAAAGAAAAAGACTGAACATCATGGAAATACTATTGGCATCTAATAATTATTAATGAAAGTATATTATTTATCAGTTTACTTTTTTTAAATTGCTTTATGCAATGTCGTATTGCACCTCTTTAATGTAAAATACTAACTAGCAGCATTGTGTAATGTTCCCTGTTAATATCCAGCCCTTTTGTCCAATTATGGTGTAATTTATTCAAATTCTGGAATATAAAGCTTGGCAAGACAGCCTCTTTTGTAGATGTTGCTGCTTTCGCCACTTTCTCAAACTTACAATCTGTAATTCCACTTTTTTTTGCTATTATCACACATGGGTTTTCACAACTTTTTAATGATGGTCCTGTGAAGTGCATGAAAAGGTTGGAGTGTAACTTTGGCCTTTTGATGTAGAAATGAAACTCTGTGCCTAGGGAACAGAAGTGAGAATAGCACGAGCACTGTCAGCAGTTTGGCTATCTGCTTGGCCTTTAAAGTGCTGCCCTTTCTGGAACAGGAATCGCCAGCCTGGCCGCTGGTTTTTAGGTGAACTCTGTCCACCTGGGGACTCTGCAAGAGAACGGAAGCAGAGGAACACACACTGCTTGCAGGGACTTCTTGAAAGTATTCACCAGTTTCAGCACAGTTGTGAAACGCTTTTCTACTCTTCAAGCAGAGTACTTTCCTTTTGCGAAAAAAGCTTTTGCAAAACAGTCCACCCTTTATTTTTCTTTTCTTTTTTTTTTTTTTTTTGGTAAAATTAGTTCAAAGTGACGGTTTTAAAAATATCCAGTGAAAGTTTTATTCCTTAAACTTAGAAATCTCCTAAAAGTAAATGCCTTCTGCAAGTTAAATAGATACATTTTTGAGATTTTTTTTTAATATGAATGTGCATATGTTATATATACTAAGATAGCATTGGGGCGCCTCTTGGAAGGAGTTCTGTCCAGTTTTCAGTGTGAGTAAGAAGCCAGAAGACAGACTCTACTTTCAATGTTTAGGCCTCTTAGTAAAAATTCATCTGTGAGGACATTTTCCACGCAGGAAAAAAAAAATACATCCTGAAAGCCAAGAGTCTGGGAATGTACAAGTAATGTTGGATCAGGCTCCAGACTGTTCATTTAGTAAACGTACTTTTTAAAGATAAATATTTCTATACCTTCTGAACTGATGCTAACCGAACCGATCTTGGTGATCTGGTAAAATGGTGTAATACAGAATCAGCTGTGTATGATAGGAAGTAGATACGTGGATAAGATAACTCCCTATTGAAATACAGAGCCAAAATGAATTCACTTAAGAATATAAAGCCTTTTAGGCCACAGAAATAATCAAAGTAACAGCAAAGGATAATAATCTGTCACATTCATTCTTTGGATAATTCATCCTTCTTTACAAAAGAAGAGAGATTACATAGAAATGTTTGATTCAGAAAAAAAAAGGGAATTATTTGATTAGTGAAAGCTTACTGTGTAACTTAATCCTTTAAAAAGAGCTTCTGGAGTGTCTTTTTATGGGAGCAGCCTTCTTGTTAAATGGATATACAGCATTTCTATGCCGGCTCCTGTCACCTAAATAAATTCAATTTCTAGAGCAAACTGCTTTTCAGATCCATTTTTCCCTCAGAAATTGTAAGGTATAGAATGGAAACCACTGGTTCTTTACATTGGGACCACTAATTGCAGCTAAAAGAAAAAAGAAATCTCCACAGCGATATTGTTAACATATCTGAAGTTAAATAAAAATGCACAACTGCTATAAGTTGGGTATTCTGGATATTATATATCAAGAATTAGGTAAATTCTATTAATCGATTGTCTACCATATTATTCAAGAGAAATTAATATTCTAATGGATGTGTTTATTACTAGAAAATACATGATGTATAAATATATACTGTATAACCAGTATAATGTCCACCAAAACATACATGATACTGTTGCACGGAGTACTTTTCCTCTTTAAAAGATTAGATTGTTTAGAACCCAGGAATTGAAAAGTGAATCTTGACGTACCATTATATTTTTTAACGTCTGTCTTTGTTTCCACTTAAAAAATATTTGCTACTTGAACAAATTTGCTGTAGCTTGGCTTCTTGTGTATCTGCTGTCCGGGCACCTTCCAGAGCTGTAATACCACGAGATGAGCAATGGTGAAAATGCCTGCTGTAATTCAATATCCCATGATAAAATTTTGGGTTTCCTAATACCAATATGAAGGAAAAGGATGTGCCTCTTAGAAGTGAATTAATGACTGACAGAGAATTAATGAAAACACAAATGCAGCTAGTTCTTCTCTCCCCATTTCTTTAGATAAAAGCAGAAGAGAGGAAAAAAAAGATAAAGCTCGAAGCAAAAGAATTTCAGTTATTTTCTTTCAGCGCCTTTAGTGATGAAAGCAAATAGTTGCATTGCTAGCAAGCCAGAGATGAGTATTTGCAGTTCCTAAGGGTGCATACCAGGACGTGGCCTGTAAGCCCTGCTATGGTCTGATGACAAGATGAAACTGTGGTTTATATTGTTCTGTAATAAAACTTCCTTATAATTCCCAACAGTTTTTAAACTACACGGCTTCTGTCCATTTTTTGTCCTGTTTATACTCCTAATTTTGCTTACAGAAATGCTATAGGTCTGAATTGCCTTTCGAAGTATGCCCTGGTGCACTTAAAACATCGCTCTGTGGTTCACCTACCACAGGTCATTCAGTCTTGGCAGTGCAGGTTATTTTAACCATAACCCTCACAGGCTAAAGGCAGCCTCAACTGTTTAAAGGGGGGATTCGCTCCAGCCAGGCCCTGCAGTGAGCAGTGAGTGTCAGGAGTGGTCGGATTTCCCTGGGCTTGGCAGCTGTAGTTGCTTCCAAGCAGCTCTGGGTCAGAAACATGTTAATTGCTTCACATGGAAAGAGAAAGCCTCTTAAAAGCTCCTTGTTTTTTGAGGTTTGTTACGAACAGTCTGGTCACACAGCACAGACACCTTGCCAGTATACCTGTGTGTGTTGAGCTCTACCCCAAAGCCTTACAACTAAATTTCCCCTATGTACTTGTGTGTTATGTACCACATATCTAGAAAAATAAGATCTCCGTCAATTTACTTTTTATCTTAACATGTTACAATTTTTCAAAGCTGCACAGGAAATTACGTGAAAAGGTAGTGACTGCTCAAGGTGTTGCATACGACTCCCATTAATTTACCTGGAGACAAGCTGGCCTATAAACAGAAGGGGCCACTTCACAGCAAAAGGTCTTTATTAGAACCAGTGACTTCTTTCCCTGGAGATTTATTTTAAATTAAAGCAGAAAGGAAGTGTGGCCCATGTCACCTGAATTGATTGGATCTTTTTTAAAAAAGGAAAGGGCACAGGGAAGGTCTGAGAGTTTAAAGAGTGCATTATAGCCTTATTCTGCCACTCTGAAGGGATGGAAGCTGTGCCAGCTGGCAGTCTTTCCATAGCTTTTTTTTGTTTTTATTGTAAAAACTTTTCTCAAAAATGAGTTCCTTCTTGGAATCTTTGATTTTGGAACAGCTCCTTTCTGCTGACCAGGCACTCCAGGAGGGCTGTAGACCTCTGCGAGGGAAAACACCAGTGTAGGTCCTATTGTGTGCAGTTCAGGAGAGAGTCCTGGACTTGTCTTTCTCACAGCCAAGGAACAGTCTTCCTCATTGCCATAAGCAACAAGCTGCTGGTTGAGCTGGGATGGCTGCACCTGCTGCTGCTGTTATGCTTTGTGTAAGGATGATTTTTGCTTGGAAAGAAAAGCCCAAATAGCCTTCTGGTTACAGCATCTTCTGAGGAGTTGAATTCAAAGGAACTAAACTATGGCTTTCTCATCCAGACCCAAACACTTACTGTGCCCACACAATTACAGGCAGGTTGGGGTTGGCAGGGGCCTCTGGAGATCATCTAGTTCAACCCAAGCTCAAGCAGGGTTGCACAGAGCACATTGCCCAGAATCATGTCCAGTTGGGTGGTGGATATCTCCAAAGATGTAGACTCCGCAAGCTCACTGGGCCACCTGCTCCACTGCTCCGAGTTAGTTTAGTATCAAAGGAGTTAATTCAGGGCATTTTCTGAAGGTAAATAAGACAAACAGGAAGGTGTTTACATTTTGCCTCATTTCCGAAAACTCTGTGAAAGAGCAGAACAAGGACAGGTCTGAGGAGGCTGGAGAAAAAGAGTTGAGAGAGTAAAGCAGTAAAGCAAGCTTATTCAGTAGATGTGCTGCAAAACAAATGGCCTGGTTAATCCTGGTCCTGACAGGGCAGGAATTTCATGGTTAGCAAACCAGAAGAGATTACCCCATTGCTAGAATTAATTTGCTTTCAGGATTTAGCCTATTTGAAATGAAAGTGATGGAGGGTGCATTCTCAGTCACTTACTATTATTTCTATTCTTAGAAACTGCAAATAAACCCCCATGATCAAATACTTGGGAAGCTAAAAGAGCCTTATTAGAGACATAAAGCAAAAAATGAAGATGTAAGTTCTAGGAGGAGATTGACGGCCTATTAAAGATACTTCTATAAACTGGCAATAATCCTATAACCTTTTACAAAACAAATTTGGTACTGTGCTGATATCCATTTTTGAGTAGCTCAAAGACTCAGAAATCTCAGTGTCAATTAAATTTTGTGCTTTCCCAGCTCTAGTCTACTCTCTTCTTCTATTAAGTACAAACGCATATACATCCATTGGAGCTGCTTGTGTTTGTGCTTGGTCCCTACCCCACCAAAGGGTTCCTTATTGCTTTTGAAACGCAGTTTTGGTTTTGCTTTGCTTGTTTGCTTTAAAACAGGAAGGTATTAACACTTGTAGCTATTGAATCCAAAATGAAGTAAAAGTCCCAAATCACATAACAGCATTTCTTTGACTCAGTGTAACTCCTGATCTGAAGTTCTGCAGAACGCTGTTAAGCAACCACTACTTTTCAGCATGCGTAGAAGATATCCGTACAGATAATATGAATATTACATAAGCACAAAAGTGTTATTCAACTTCTATGCATCGGAGAAACCTTCCACATGTTGTACTAGTAGCAACTGTCACTGCTGATAGGTCAGATCAGAAGTCTTCATTTAATCTTTACTGTTGACCAACCTGCAAGTTTTGCCAGCATAAATAATAATACTACTAATAATAATTTAACCAATTAATACTTATTTTCACCTTCTCCCTTCTCCAGGGAAGAACTATGCATTAACTCTTAGAATCTGTTTTCGTCTCTCAGGGGGGATTTAGTTATATAATGAAATCGGCTCTTTCTGGAGCAGTGGCTGTTTCTGCGGGAGGTTGCTGGGGCAGGAAATCTCCTAATGACCATGTGTTCTCTGGAGACTTCCCCAGTGTCTCCTGACGACAGACATTCCAAATCTCTATCTAATGAAAATCAGGAAAACACTGCTAATTGATTTAATGAAGTATGTGGATTTACTTCAGATGAGTATCTGCTTCTATAAATCTGGAGCGACTTGCAGAAGTCAAAATATCACATCACGTCTCAGTTGTTTGTTTTGAGATACATTTTTAAGCAGTAGGATCCCTCGCTTTTCTCATCTTTTTGAGATCCTGGCTGCAGTGAATTACTCCTGTGTTTTGTAAACTGCTTTATCCTCTGAAGGCAGATGGAGTTGCATAGTCATCTCCATGATTTATGTGGTTTGATATTAGTAAATTAATGTTATCCTCCGTAGATGGAGCATACAGTATCTCAGTGCAAATTCCTTATTTTAAAAGTCCAAGCTGTTCTTGTCATATCTGCAAAATATTCTTGGAGAGTGGGATATGTCCTGGCCATTAGTTGTTACAGTCACGGCCTTCTCATGCACAGGCGTCCTAGGAATTTGGAAGCCTATGACCCAGGGAGGCCCTGGTCTGGTCTTGGATGAGATCATGGAAAACGTTTATAAATTGGTTCTATGCATCTATTTGATTACAGCTTTCAGTATTTGCCAAGAATATTTTCTTCCACTCTATCCGTAGTCAACAACTTTCCACATGTGGCTTGTGAAGATGCCTCTGAAGCTGGGGTGTCGCTCGGAGCGGGCAGCGGCATCAGCCTCCTCCGCTGTGTCTGCAGGCTGGGACTGGCAAACCCAAGGCCCTTCTGCCCCATGTGCAGGGCAGCCACGTACTCATAGTCATGAGGGAAGGGGAAAGCAGCGTGACAGGGAGCCTGTAAACACACCACTTGAGGCACCGACCACGTGCTCCTACATTAGCGTGCGGCTGGAGAAATGGCTTTGCTCCACCTTCTCCTTTCTCATGGTTGCCTCTATAGCTACCATTTTTCAAAAGGAATTCCCATACTATAGCTATTTCTTGTTGCTTTTTCTACCAAGGGCTGAGTTTCTGGGTTTGGAAGCTTTTTTTACCCTGCTTCTGTAATGAAAACACTAGCTATATAATGAATAAAACATGTATAATGAATGTTGAAATAAAAATATATAGTTTTCTGTGCAAGGTCTGAAATTTAAACTATATTTATTTAGTGAAAAATGCAGCAGCATATCTCAATCTTCCAGATTTTATCACACCATTGCAAAAAAAACCTCTGTTAACTTAAGAATTTCACAAAAAGTAGCATTTCTAAAGTTTGCTTGCATTAGGATTTTAGTCCACATTTCTTCCCTTTGCATGTTGTTGGCTTTGCATTTGGCCTGCTGAAAGGTTTTGAGAAATCTCTTTTACCTTCTTTGTGCTTGTCCTTACATACAGGCATCTTTATACTGACAATCTGCGAAACAGTGTTTAAAATACTGACTTTTATTTGAGGGGAGAGGCAAGGTCTGTACCAAACGTGAAGCCAAAATTATTCATTTATCTTTTTATGGCAAAGAATATGAGGTTTGAAGCTTATATCCTGAATGAAACGTTTGTTTCTATTTTTTGGTGTGATTGATGCATTAAATTGGTGCCAGCTCAGAAAAAGCCATGTTTGTTTTTACTTTAATTTTAAATAAACATGAGCATAAAGTTAGGCTGAAAAGATGTGCTGTTCAACTGGGGAATATAGGACTTGCCTTTTTGACATCTACTCCATCATTTTCTTTCTTACTCTGCCTGTGCTGTTGCTTCTGAAGAAGGTGAATGGACTGTCTTGCACTTGAAAATACTCTGTTTAACTTGAGTCAAGTAGCAGTTTATGCTCATAGAAATGGAGCGTCCTTATTGTTTTACAAAAGCTTTATCTTCTGCAATTATGAGTATTCCTGGGGAATATATCCAGTGTCAGACATCTTAAATCTCATTTTGATTCTCTTTTAAGAACACAGAACTAGATGCAATCCCTTGTGTCCCTGAGAGAGTCCCCTGGCATTGCTGATGCTGTTATCCGCTTGAAATGGAGTATGTGCAAGGAAGGAATGTCACAGATCAGTTGTGAGTATATCCTTCCTGTGCCATTTTTCCGAAAACGCATTTTCCTTCCACCTTGCCTCATAGCATGTTGTGATTGCTTGAGGCATCTCCATTGGCGAAAAAAGCCTCTTAGCTGAACGCCTGGAAACCTGGGGACCATTGCAGTGTGATCACTGAGATTAAGCAGGAGTTTATTTAAGGATTTCATTTCATGAAAGAGCTAATCCATGGCAGTTCTGTGGCCTTCATTAAGAGACATTTTCAACTACTAGTTACTTTTATTTCCAGAGTCAGGCTCGGAGAGCAGTTGCACCATGGCAGAAGATTTCCAGGATATTGTTTGTGAGCCAAAGTACTTGCATTATTGAAGGGAACTGCTTTTCTTAAGAGATTATTTTCAAGACAGCAGTACACAGTGGAGCTTGCTTACACAGGCAGGCTTTGGATTCCTTTTTGCCATTTTTTAGCACTGACCAATTACCAAGGGGGATGAAATGCTTTAGTGCTCTACCTGCGTGGTCCCCCAGGAAGGATCCCTAGAGACCCAGCTGTCCCTGTGCTCTGGATTTCTGGCTGGAAACTCTTGTTGATCTGGAAAGCTCTCGCCCTTTGGGACCTCTCTCTGCTAATGATTCACAATGATTGACATCAAGAAAGAGAATTAACTCTACCCCTTCTCTTCTGACCAGCACCACCTGAAATGACATGTTTTCTCACCGTCTGTGATACAGTTATTAATGTGAAAATCATTTCCTCTCTGATTCCCTCAGCAGGACTGAGACTGAAACCAGCCCTGTTTAAATAGGCTTGACATAGATATTAATTTCTTGCTTAATGCTACCTTCTAGCTCATCTAGGCATGTAATTTAAGTACACAAGAGAGGACATAGTAGGTGTACATGGCAGGGGATGACTGTGTTAGGGCTCATACTCTAATGTGCTTGAGCGTTTTGCTCCATTAGGATCCATGCAAATTATAAGGCCTCTTTATGTTGTACTGTTAGTATAAAAAGCAAGTTCAATCAAGATAAATAATGACTGTAGCATACCTGTCTGTCATAGGGACTTTAGCTACAAATAGGTGCTTATGCACCTTTAACTTTCCAATTTTTCAGATTAGATGCATTTTGGTACTGCTTTAACAGCTCGCCTTGGAATGAATATTGTCTCTGCTCTTCAGAACATTATTTAAAGTTTTCATTACACACTCGTTATGTGAAATGCCATTACTACAAAGATAAAAGCTGGCCATGATAGATGTTAACAGAGTGCAGCGGCAGTCTGTAGGAGTGATATTCACAACCTGCTAATAATTTGGAGATCCAATCTTGCATTTTCTATTAAAATCAAGCCTATTTGCTTTGTTTTGTCTAAAAAAAAACAAGGAAATATTTCATTTTTTACATTTTGTATGCAGTCAGAATTACTGCTTTGCTTTCTTCCAGCACAAATAGGTAAATAATGTATGGTTATAAGGTACTGAACTAGCTGAGGAAATTGCAGTATTGCCTCTCATAAACTTTTCTAATGTTCTTAATTTTATTTAGTCTACACAAAATCTCTTTCCCCATTTGTTTATTCCTTCTTTGTAGATTCAGCATATGGATTTCTTAATCACCAAAGTACTAGCAGCGTATAAGGCAAAATAAATACATGCCTGTTGGGATTTATAATCTTAATTTATTTAATAGTTTACCAGCAAAAGATGGTATACTATCTGAAAGTCGGCACAATGTTCTTTTCCTTATTAGCCAGTTTATCAAAACTACTCTTGATGTAAATCTAATTGATAGCCAATTTTGAAATTTTAATGTTGCCCGAAGAAGGCTCTGTACATAACAAGGTCACACTCTGCCCTAGATATTTTTGTGAAACTCCCACTGGAAACAGTGGGAGTTCGGCACATAGAACATGGGACTGAGACTGGCCCTTGATCTTCAGACTATTAATACTTAAAAAACAACAAAAAAGACAGTGTTCCATACCCTGACTTTCAATTTTTGCTTCGACTATAGCCTCACCATGATGATTTGATATGAGGAAAACCACAAAAAGTTGCTAGCTGATGCTGTGTTGCTGCTGGGTGCTGGGTTTAGGCGTTCAGCCTGTTTTCTGCTAGGATGATGTTAAGTAGGAATAAACCGGAGAAAATTTTACCTGTGTAGGTGCCTTGGGACCTATTTTAAATCCCATTGTTTAGATACTGAATAATATAAGATTCACCGAATGACTGCGTGCTGATAAATGTCTGTCATCCTTTAATACTGCTTATACTGCTGCGTCATGCATGTGGCTTTGTAAATGCTAACCCTACTTCTGTCTTTACTCATTTTGGGACTACTTCTTTTTAAATACTATTCAAGATAACAATTATTACTTCTGCCAAAATTCATCCAGAATATTTACTGCTGTTTCCAAATAGCATCTTGCATGACTTTTCATAAAATAAATTATTTATATATATATATATATATATATATATATATAATGTTTAACATCTTAGGATTTTTTCTTGGTTCTTATTAAAGAATTGAGCATACTCAATCTTGCATCAAATCCAATCTTGCATTTTCTATTAAAAACAAATGTATTTGTTTTGCTTTGTCTAAAAAAAAAGAAGGAAATATTTCATTTTTTACGTTTGGTTTGCAGTCAGAATTATTGCTTTGCTTTCTTCCAGCACAAATAGGTAAATAATGTATGGTTATAAGGTACTGAACTAGCTGAGGCAATTGCAGTTCCCAGGCAGCTGAACACTTTTTGTGTTCTTCCAAACAAAACATGAATTTGCAATTTTTGGTGTAAAGTAAGTACTGGGAAACTTCAAAACCAAGTTTGGGGCCAAACTCTAATCAGTGGTGGCCAGTGACAGGACAAGGGGTAATGGGTGTAAGTTGAAACACAGGAATTTTAATCTCCATATGAGGAAGAACTTCTTTCCTGTGAGGGTGACAGAGCCCTGGAACAGGCTGCCCAGAGAGGTTGTGGAGTCTCCTTCTCTGGAGATCTTCCAAACCTGCCTGGATGCCACCCTGTGCCACGTGCTCTGGGTGTCCCTGCTGGACCAGGGGGGTTGGACTAGATGATCTCTAGAAGTCCCTTCCAACCTTAAGCATTCTGTAATTCTGTGAAGAATGTTGAATTATTACTAGTTTTAGCCATTTTGCTTTGATCTTTGTGGACCTTGAGGAAACATACTTTTTCCCAATTTCCTACAAAACATACAATGAAGGTATCAGGTTAGAAAGTTACAAAACCTGGAACTTTTTGAAGTAAAGGTAGAGGTTGTAAGTGATTTATCACTTTGCAGGCTTAAGCCAGAATACAGTATTGCAGTGTTTTCTGGGACTAATGTTTTAAAAACATCATTTCTTTGGGGAACCATAGACTTTATATGAACACAAAGGCACAGAGATAGATATACTTACAGGCCCAGAGAGATGAAAGGATGAATTCATGCCTGCAAGGCATTACATGTGCAAAAATGAAGAGCTGAAATAAGGTTAACAGCCCAGACTGTAAAAAAATCTGACTGTAAGAATGTTTCTAATAAGCTTTACACGTGTTGAGACCTGTCTTTTTATTATTATTATTATTTCTTGTTTTACCACTGTTCCTTAAAGAACAAAATCATAACTGCATGGAGAGAATCACCATTGACCTAAGTAGGACCAGAATTTCACCAAAAAGTTTTCAGAGCTCTTTAAAACCCACTACTGTTTATCCTGGGTTTTCTGCCTGGCCAGACAAGCAGCTGCTGTTGTTAACGTTAATGGCATCAGCCTTTTGTGAATGAAGCCCCTTTGAGCAACACATGGCAGTGCTTTTGTTTTTTTACATGATGACTCATTTCACAAAACTGTAAATGGAAAGTCTACCTACAAAATAAGGTGGTGTAGGAGCACCAGGTTAGCTCAGATTTAGAAAGCATCCACAGAAGTACACTAAAATAAATCGTATGCCTTGCTCGCCTCAAGAGAAAAAAAAGCATTTACAGTCTAAACTAAACTGTGGAACATCTGATTGCACAGGAACAGGAATAAAATAGATTTCTAGAAAGGAACCAGAGAGCAGGCACAATCACAGAGATACAAGAGCCAGGCTGAGAGGTCGGGGAGCTGTTTCCAAGACTGGTTGCACAGCCCTGCAACCCCTTCACCTCCCATCACCATCATCTTCTTGGCCATCTCCACATGGGAGTAGCGTCATCCTGCTCTATTAGCAGTGTTGAGGAAAGTGTCTGAGGAGTCTTGAACAAAAAAAACACTCTGCTTGGGTTCCAAAAATACAGATTCATCCCTTACAGTGCAGATGTGGCTATGTTTAAAAAAAAAGAAATGCAAATGTAAAAACACTCTGTAATCATATAGAACATTTACTTTGTTTATAAAACTGAGTATGTTTTTTCTGGAAGCAAAGAAGTGATTAAATATTATAACAACCAGTAAAGTGATAATATAGCCTTAGGTTCCAGCAGTGTTACTGTATTTATGAGTATTTCCCATGATGGTTGTTTTCTCTAATATAAATTATGTACTAGAAGGTACACATTTGCCTCCTGTTATTTTTGAGATGGGAAAAAATAAATATTGACAAACAAACAATTCCTTACATCCCTCTGTGTCCCTAATAAACAATGGTGATAATGCTAGGAATTGTCTTCACTAACAGATACTCATGCTGAATTACAACCCCAAGCAACTTTCTGACTTGAGAGATACAAGCTCTCCCCGAAGCCTAAGAGATGTTTCTCTGGTTAGCATATTTTTTTAAATGAGAAGGGACAGGCAGGAACAAATGTAATAAGTGCCCTGTGACTGCTAAATCTGCCGTCTGTTAGAAATCTGTTTTGTGAAGATTAATCAATAACAAGGGACAGAAGTGCTGTGACATTTTATGGTTCCTGTGCTTCTGGTTTTGAATTTTAACACAGTAGGATTGAATACTTACAGTGGATGCAGATTTTAGAACTGTATTACCATTAAATTAAAGGCATGGGTGGATCTGGGGCATTTAACTCAGAGTGGGCGTATGTCTACATTTAAAACAAGCATTTTACATTTCTTCTAGTATTCACCTCAATACCACTGCAGATCTCATGCATTTCCTTATTACAATTCATTACAATTCTTTCTGATAAGGTTTTTTTTTCCCCCTCTTCAGTGGTACTTCTGACATACGTAATCAGATTTTTCTTTCCTTTCCAACTATGCAATCCATTGGTATCTAGTAGTGAACCAAAGGAAAGAGAACTTTTCCATTGCTTCTAGGTTTCCTAATTGCTGATTAGAGGAGGAAATGGCTTAATGTGCATTTCTAGACTGAAAAATGACTGTAAATAGCCTTTCAGAAGTCTGTGTGTACTATCACTCAGTGACTTCCATATCACATTTTTTCACTTTACAAGTAAGAAATGTTTATTGCTAACTGCCAACACTAAGCACATGACCTACAGTCCTGAAGTCAAGCTGGATTGTATCACCAAAAGCCATCGCTTCTCATTATCTTTGAACCCTCACTAATAAAGTCAGTGGGAGTTCATGATATAAGAGAGGGCAGAATTTGTAATTTAGAACTTAGATAAAATAAATAAATTCTCTTGATGATGTGTCTGCATCCTGATAGATTCCAGCTCCTTTTCCCATGGGTAGATGCTTAGAAAAATGGTGAGGCCAACAGATGTGTATGAATACACAAAAGGAATAATTCTGCTGAGAAAGAATTTTGACATAGATGTCCTCTGTTTCTCAAGGATCCTTGTTGTGAAGGTGCAATTTTTAATTCATAGTCAGTTCTCTGGGCCCAATTAGTGTTTAGAAATGGAATTTGGTATCTCCTGCTCCAGGCAGATGTTGCGGGGCATAAAGGGAAGGTGGGGGTAACAGCCCAACATCAGGTCACAGGATAGGGCTGTAACTCTCCAGGTGGCCAGGAAAGCAGGTGGGAACAGCGTGTATCATGACATAGTTTCTTTCTCCTTGGGAGGACCTAGAGAACCTGTAGCACCACACTCACGGGGGCAGAAATTTGGGAAAACAGACCAGTGTTAAGGGGTTATTACAGAAGCTAGATGTGACACATGAAGTTTGTACAGTGCATCTCAAAGAACTCAGTAATTATCAACACCAAAGAAGGGTGGAAAAAAAACGAAAACAAAAGCACCAAAAATTCTGGGGAGCATGATGCAGTAGTTTGTTAGAATAGACTTTCTAACTACTTCCACTTTAGTCTAAGGATCGGTGTCAGCAATTTATGTCCAGCATAGAGATAAGTTTCGAAAACAGGCAATGAAGTGTTTCCAAAAAGGTGTTTACAGTGAAAACTTTATACTTTAGAAAAGAAACACCTGGAGACGTACTTTATTCCACAGTTAGAAAAATTGGTGACCTGCCTGTCCTGTCTAACCAGAGCTAGCGCATTATCTAAGCTGATGGGAAAAGTGCCTGATCATTCACCAATTATCCAACAGAGCCCAAAGTCTGCACAGGTAAACTCCAAAGGTATGATTTTTACTTGAAGATATGAATTACACTTCACCAGTGTTGTATGTGGCACATAACATTAATTTAGCTAAAAACTTTTTTTTTCCATATAAATAACTGTCAAAAATAATTGTGAATTTTATGCTTAACACCTTTTTCCATATTGGAAAAGAAAGAAAAACCCTGAGAACAATTTGAGAAAAGTCCCCAGGCTGGACTCAAAGCTAACCTAATTTGAAAAGAGGAATTATTGTTCAGGCTGCTCAGGGGCTACTGCTTTTCCTGAAGAGAACGTTTTCTGCCTCTTGAGGATAACATTTTCTACATGTAGGGTATAAAATTCATTTCAAGGATGGGGGGGAGGGGAGGCTATGTTAGAAAACTCTAGAAAAGGAAGCAGCGGCTGAAGCAGATTGTGGATGTTTCTAGGACACACACTGGGAGGTGTGATGTTAGCACACACAAGTATACCTACAGTAGCTTTAATTCGCTTATCTTATGTCCTGATAGCAGTAAAAACGAGGTGACAAAATTCCAGCATTGACTACACAAGCCCTTCTAGGACGCCGTGTACCTGGACTTTCTGATCCGTGTGGGAATTTGTCAGTGCGCGTTTAGTGTGGTGGTCACTGGCTGTAGTTGGAATCAGAAGTTTGGCATGTCTGGGATCTTCGAGAGAGGGTAGGAGAGGAAAGAGCTGCCTGCCTGCAGCTGATGAAATAAAAATGAGATTTATGAACTGAGTAATTTGGGGAGGTTTCAGTCTGTATATATGTTGTGACTAGCAATGCTGAACTTCCAGCCAAGGGCTTCTGAGTATATGTAACTCTATTCTCTTTCTGTGTCCTGTTATCCCATCTTGATGGATGAAGGCATGGGGTCAGAAATATCCGATATGCCTGAGGCTAGCAGGCAAGTCTGTCTGTGGCAAAACACTGGAGAAAATCTTACAATGCGTTATTTTAAATCACAACTACAAACTTCAAAAAAGGGTTTCAGGCACATTTCTTACACATAGTGCTCACTAGGTCCATCGGATTTATGTAGCTTATACCTGATTCTTACCAGATGCATCAGTTCAGAGCCAGGCCATAGGGTCTTTTCAGGTGTCTAAATGTTAATCTTTCTATGATTTTTCTCTTCATTTTCATCTTCTATGTCTATTAAAGCATTTCTTTTTGATAATTGTGATTGAACACAATGACGTACCTAGTGGGAAGACATTTTGGCTAACTCAGGTAAGCCAACTGGGCTTAAAAAAGTGTAAAAGTAGAGTTGCCAATAGGCTGAGACCACAGTGAGCCTGAGAAGAGCTAAGATGGCCCAGGCCACCCGGGCTGTCAGAGATCTGCCATCACGAGAGAGAATTTACAATTTTTTTTAATGACAAAAGTAGATGCCAGTCTAACACAAGCGGCTAGTCTTGAATGGGATAAAACTGCTACAAACAGAACCAGAAGACAAGTTTAAAAAATCATTTTCAAGTACAACAAGGAAAGCAAGAAAAGTCTTGTGGGATTTTATTTTGGTGTAAGTATTTCTTAGGCTATAAATGAAATATATTTGTTTTTTTGGGAGACACAGATCCATTTGTGGAGACAATAGTCAGAGGAGGACGTTTTGTCCCTGAATCATTTGTGCTTTTCTATGAAAAGCTATATTTAAAAGCATTGAAGGAGAAAAAAATCTGTTTATGGATTTAATTGATATCAAGTGTCACTGATGAATGGTCAGCTGCTGTCCAAAGCCCTGGCTTTCATTACTGAGTTATTTAAATATGTGTATATGAGAACTAAAAAAAAAAAAAGAGATTTATCATGTTTATTGAGGAAAAAAATGTCCCCAGTTTGGGACTCATCTGTTTTTCAGTTCTTCTTCACTTCAAAATCAAGGTATTATCGTATTTGCAAACTAAAGGGAATCTGATAGAAAGCCGTGCGGTGCAGCTTTTACTTTATTAGACAACATACACCTTTGTTCCCAAGGGAGCCTGGGGACATAGATCTGCCTTGTTTTTAGCAAGAAAAAAAAATCTAGCATGCAGGCTTCGTGTGACCTTAAAAATATGGAAGTTTTGCATACTCTGAGTATCGCAAAAGACATGCTGAGTGCTTTTGTATCCCAGAAGGAAATCCCCATAACCCCATGGCCAGACAGACACCCACAAACTGGCAATGCTTAATGCTGGTATGAAGCAGTATTTCTATCAAACGTGATCGCAGACTTGAGCCCTGCTTTATTTGCTGCTCATGTCATTGAAATGGAAATCTCTTTATTTCAGTATGCACGTCTATGCCCCAGTATATAGCTTTTTTCATCCTTTTGTTTCTGTGAAACTAGAGAGTTGATTTTGGATAGAGTAATACTCCTTCTGAATTCTACCATGGTGTGAATAATAGGTGGTAATAAAACATTCTAAGTTGAATATCCGTATTCTTCTACTCCTTATTTTTTATGCCATAACCGTCTTAAAACTGTCCAAGCCATTCTGTGATTGTTTTTCTCTTGCTTTAAAGTTGCCTTTAGGTCATGCATATTACTTTTTTTTTCATTACTTTTCAGTGGAGAATGGACAGTTACATTTTCAGAAATAGGTCTGGTTGGCTAGCTGGTACGGTACATAGGAGATTTGGGGCATCAGTATCATACACTTGTGAGTTAGGCTAAATTGGAGCTCCCGAGTGAGTCTTTGCATTTGTCTAGGTAAAGCTGGCAGAGCTGAAGGGTGCCTGTGATTTCAGTGGGCATTATGCTTATGCAATGACAGAAGATTTACCTTCTGGAAACTGAAAAGATCAGTACAGACAAGCAGGACTGTCATTCGCTCCAGTTCAGCTAAAAGCTGTTGGACAACTAATGGAATTTTCTCTTAAACGCTAACCTGTTTGAGAGCATGTATGTATTTGGCTAGTTTCCTAAGCTTCCTAGTAGGTGACTTCTTAAAAATCATTTCAGTTTAGTCATGAAGGATGCCACTGCAGACAGTCTTTTATTATTGCTATTAATCAAGACACCTACGCGTCTCTCATGATAGCCTGAGGAAGATTATATTTTCAGGTGTATTAATGATTTCTTCTAGATATTCTCTCCTCTGTCAAGATTATAGTGAGTTGAGTACACCTGAGTACAACTTCAGAATATTATCACCTCAATATAATGAATTCCTAATAGCGAGATCAGGTGGAACAAGAAGACTTCTGCATGAAAAATGCATATATGTTATGGAACAAAAGTATATATCGATATAGTATGAATTTATAGCTTTAATACATTTGAACACATTAGAATTACAGACACAAAAATGGTACCCTTTGCATAACTAAATCTGCCACAGCAAACTTTGTCTGACTTTAAGAAATAGCCCAAAACCCATATGTATTACCTGTATTTTTAAAAACTTGCAGCTTGCCAACTTTGCTTAGCAGTTTTTGTATTGAACACTATTGCTCCTTTTTTTGAAAATTCTGAAGTGTGGTAAGATATTTTGTAATTTAGTACAATATTTAATTGTCAAAATAAATGTTTTTTAATTTATTGAGTGATGTAGCAAAATATGCTTAATGTTTCTCTGGCAAGATCTAAGCTTGTCAGGAATTAATTGTTTCCCAAGTGTAGTTCAGGCTACAAAGGACCTAGATAAAAACTTAGGAAAATGATGAAGACATGGATTTGTTAACAGAAGCACTGCAGATATTCTTTAAAATAATTATTTAAAAGTAGGGCTATTCCACGAGGCCACCACACTTTTCCTCACCAGCTGGATAGATAGAGGTACTTACTCCCCTTCAATGATTTCAAAGAAGCAGTTACGTCAGTCAGTGCAATAACTGTTCAGAAAAGCTGGCAGGCTGCAAGCATTTTACACCAAGAAACTCTGTGCATGTCATGCAAGGTCAAGACCCACACATTACTTGATAACGGTCAATTCCACCTTCATTTTTAAAAATATGCTAAAAATATGATAGAAAGATCCATATGGATCTACCCAGCATTTTATACTGCAAATGACTAAGTCTGTCTCTCCAAAAATGCTAGAAAAGCATCCAGTTTGTACGGACTGCTGCGTTACTATACATCTGTTTCTTCATTTAGGAGAGTGGAGGATGGAACGTTGATGAGAGAAGTTAAAGATACAGGAAGTCTGTTTGTTGTACACAAAACACTGTTTCTTATTACTCTCTTTAAAATTTATTTAGGCTTAT
>NW_010579562.1:775342-803476 GCF_000705375.1 Tinamus guttatus
CTTAATAAATATTCACTATGTATTTGGAGGGGAAAAAATATGAAGTATCTGTTATATAAAATGTGGCTAAGTGCTTTCCAGACTAACAAAGACTTTAAGCAACATCCGTTAGGGATAAACACTGTTCGGTCAACAGACCGTGTTGACTTGCCCTAAGTCCTTTACAGGAGAGACTTCGATTTCTACCACTTTGATGATAATACTTGTAATTTATAGAATCATAGAATCACAGGATGGTTGAGGTTGGAAGGGACCTCTAAAGATCATGTAGTCCAACCCCCCTGCTCTAGCAGGGTCACCTAGAGCACGTGGCACAGGGTGGCATCCAGGCGGGTTTTGAAGATCTCCAGAGAAGGAGACTCCACAGCCTCTCTGGGCAGCCTGTTCCAGGGCTCTGTCACCCTCACAGGAAGAAGTTGAGATGGAACTTCCTATGTTTCAACTTACACCCATTACCCCTCGTCCTGTCACCAACCACCACGGAGAAGAGCCTGGCCCCATCCACCCTACAATCACCCCTCAGGTACTTGAACGTGTTGATCAGATCTCCTCTCAGCCTCCTCTTCTCCAGACTAAAAGGTCCCAGCTTGCTTAGTCTTTCCTCATATGACAAATGTTCCAGTCCTTCAATCATCATTGTGGCTCTCCGCTGGGCCCTCTTGAGAAGCTCAATGTCCTTCTTGTACTGGGAATCCCAGAACTGCACCCAATACTACAGGTGCGGCCTCACCAGAGCTGAGTTGAGGGGCAGGATCCCCTCCCTCCACCTGCTGGCAACGCTCCTCCTGATGCAGGCCAGGATCCCATTGGGCTTCTGGGCCATGAGGGCACATTGCTGACTCATGGTTAACTTGTCAGCCAGGACTCCCAAATCCCTCTCTGTGGAGCTGCTTTCCAGCAGGTCAACCCCTAACCTGTACTGGTGTCTGGGGTTATTCCTCCCCAGGTGCAGGACCCTGCACTTGTTCTTGTTGAATCTCGTAAGTTTCCTCTCTGCCCAACACTCCATCTTGTCTAGGTCTTTCTGAATTCTTCTGAATTTCTTAGACCAGAGGACGGGCTGAAAGGAGGCTGATGTGCCATTGCTTGAAAAGTGCAAGTGCAAAGAACCCAATGTGACTAGAAACAGGCAGCTTGATTCCCATCCCGGTCAAAGTGACAAATGTGCAACTGCACTTTGTTGAACAGAGAACCCAAAATAGGAGTTCAGGAACAATATACCTCATAAAACTTCAACCGGAGGCATGAGCAAGGCTTGAATGGAGGTGTCATTAGTGGCAGTAGCATAGACTGCAGCAGCAGTGCTTGTGCTTTTCAGTGATGGCGAAAATAAAAACGCCCTGCATAAATTTATAGATAACAAATTTGTAAATAAAATATGTAGATAACACACTTACTTAATGGTATAGTATATGGTGATTAGACCACGCAATGCTTGGAGTTCAAAAATATGCATAACTTCACAAGATCAGATGCAAACTTAGATAAAGGATTGGGCTGTAGCTGCAGAAATTTGTATTGTGGAGGATAGCACTTTGGACAGACTGTGGAATGTGCTGTTGAAAATGATGCGGCGCAAGGCAAAGGGACAAAATATTTATACACACACATACATATAATAAATGTTCTGTAGGATAATTCATGTAACATTCATATATACATATGCATGCATGTGTATATTCTATATAACCAGTATTCATTGCATATGTATATAGGTATGCATTATATATCATGCACTGTATGTACATATGTATATGTGTATGTTATCATAAAAATAAGTATTTATATTGTACTGAATATTTAAGCAGAGCAACAGTGACTAAATGTGGTTTAGTCCATAAAAGCTTCATGGGGAAGGCAGTTTAGAAGATAGATGACAATATGTTAGTATCTTTGTGGGGAAAAGCACCTACTTACCTGAGAACTCAATGAAACAAGGAGTTAAGGACTTTAAAAGTATTCACAGTATGTTTTAAAATAGATGCAAGTACATTCTGCAAAATCAGTTCACTTCTGTGTATACCAGAGCAAACTCTGCCTATAGGCAGATAGGCTGGTTAATTGGACTGTGTGCTTTTTATAGAGGGCTCCCTCTACTGCATTAGCAAAGAAGTATAGGAAAGACTAGGTATGCAAAAGAAAAACCTATGACACATATTGGTCTGGTATTTTTTTAAGGAAGAAAGCATTCCAGCACTAATCTTCCACTGAACTGGTTAATAGTAAAATTGCTTACTCCTTGATATGCTTTAACAAAAATTAGATGTGATTTATTACCGAGCAGGACAGAATGTGAAATGTCTTTAATAAGCTTAGTTAATAACCTTCTCTATTCTTTGCTTAATCATATTAGTAGTCATCTGAGCATTTAATTACATTTCCAAAGGTTTTAATGGGAGCAGCAATGTTAGCTGATTACATTTAAATGAACCTGAAAAATATAGGCCATTACATTCCTTGCACAGTTTCATATTTCTGACAGGACATCAGCTTTAACAATTGTATTTCTGCTAATTAACGCTCTTTTCACTAGTACTGACCACATATGTATGCAACATAATGAATCTACCCTTTAAATCCGAGGAGATTTTTCAGAGGCTCCTAGATATATGAACTTGAAAGGTTTTTTAAGCATATTTAGGTTTATAACCTAAGCCCAAAGAGAGAGAGTGTAACACAGTGAGTTTTTGTTCTCAGGCAGTAATATTCATTCATCTGGCTGCAAGCTACCAGGGGACAAATTTTCCCTGACGTAAGTCCATCGAAGTCAGACACCAGTGGGATCATAGTTACGCCAGCCGTGAACTTAGCCCCGGAGCTTCTGAGATTGTACGAGCCTTTAAAGGCCTGTTATCTCCAAAAAGCATTTTAGTCATTCTCTGAACTAGCTACAAGCCAATTTAAAAAGTTTTTGTGTGTGCGTGTATGTGTGTTTTAGTTTAATCCACAAGTGCAGCACAGGGAGTGTCTGGGAAATTGAGAAGTTTTCTTATGACTACCAAGCAGACATGCGCATGTGCAGCAGGAGCGATGGAAACTTGTCCTTGGAGAGGTTCTTGTGCTCCACGTGAAGCTCAGCCCTCCTTAGCTCCTGGAAGTAATGGGAGAGCTTCAGGATGTGCGCTTGGCTCTTCTGAAATACTCAGCTGAGTGTCTGGTGTGCAATGTCTGGGCACCAATGTATGTCCCAGGCCTTCTGATGGTGAAAAATGCCCTCGAAAGCCCCTCTGGGAGGTCGGTAGGTCCCTCCAAGCACCCTCAGCCATGCAGCCCCTTGCCAGGACACCTCTTCCCGGTGCCCCTGCCACCTCCTGTGCATCCACAACTGCCAGTGGCTTGTGCCACCTTGTGCCAAAGCGTGGTCCGCGGACAGGGAGGGGAGAAACTGAAGCCATATATTCTCCATGAAAACAGTTCAGCTTTACAGCAGTTTCATAATAGCATTAAATGCCATGAAAATTCGGTTTTGACTTACTTGGAAGGAGCAAAGACAAGGTGAGCAGGTATTCTGCGTTGCTCACTTTCAGCCACTCTTTTGGTAAAATATCCTTTACTTCAGAGCTCTGAAAACATAAGGATTTTATCAGTGGTGGAAAATGATGATTTAAAGGGAATTACAAATGGAAAAATATGAGTCTCTCCAGACTAGTAAACTTTCCAGTATCTCTTTAAGGAACTTGCAAATTAATTTCTTATGAGTGGTACCTCTGGTAGCTTTTCAGTGTGTTAATATCTGGAGAGGAGCAGCTATAAACTTTTAACTGTTCCATAATTTTGCAGAGCACAAAGTCTCTTCTTGTGCTAACAGTCTCTCTTTTTAGGAAGCTGATCCTCTCAGGAGGTTTTGCAGCACTTTCCATTCAGTCTTGCTATGTTCTAGCACACAAATACACCACGGCATCAGGTCCCATTAAAACAATTTTAATGGGGCATAATTTTACAGCGTCTGCTCCTAACGCAGCCCCACCTAAATGTTTTCCAGCAGCCAGTGGCATTTCAGCATCACATATGCAATATATAGGCGTTTTGATCGGACCCAGGCAGGGCAGGTGGGTGGCTCGTAGGCTGGTTCTCATGCTTGGCCAGAGTGCAGAGGCGTCAGGAAACGCTCCCCGCAGCGCCTTGCGGGACAGCCGTGCATGACCTTAATTTTAGAAGAGGCTGAGGCTTCACGTTCTTCCAAAATGAAGTGCAGAGCCAAATATAAAGGTGTGAAAGCACCAGGAAATACTACTCGTGAGCTGCATATTAAAACCGCACTAAAATTCTGGCTTATCTCTTAGATGAATGGGTTCATTTATTTTATTATATCTATTTTTACTAATGTTGTATGGTTCATTTCATCTCTCACCTCTCTCCTGGGTTGTGTAATGCCATAAGGATGGTCCTCACCTGAGGGTTGAAGCGCTCGCAGAGGCTGAAGATGCCTGTTGATGGCAGGAGTACTCGAAGGGGTTGCATGTTCTCTCCAATCATTTATGCCCCCCTGGGTGCTCCCATGTGAGCAATCTCCCACCTTCTGCAAATTGAGGACGTATTTCCCAACTGGCTGAATATTAGGCCAATTTTTATGAGCTTTCCAGGGCAGCTTTCATAAGAGGTTAACCAAAACCTTTGCAGAGAGAAATAGAAATTCTCCCACAAAGGGCTGTAATTTTCTTTTAAATGTCACATTGTATATCCAGCGTACTTTGGTTATACCAAAAAGCTAGATAATAGACTAAATTATTGCAGGAAACTGTCTGCTTATAAAAAAGAGATGTTTGGCTTGATATACAAGGGTTGACGTGAGACATAGCCTAAAACTATGGTGAGCATTATAATGCAGCAAGATATAATGGTTAGTGAGTTGTTAAAAAGTATTTCTAAAAAATAAGATAAAATGTCAAAATGAGAGAAAAGTTGGTGTTTAAAAAATTGCATTTAGAAATGGCGAATATTGCTTTGAGCAAAAGGAGAAAAGAAAATCCCACGTAGACCCTATTTCAGAAGTTCTTCTTGAAGTTCTTCAAGCCACGACCAGCTTGAAGCATTTTGAGATCTGGTCGCCCAGCCCTGGGACGGCTTTGCCCTGAGCAGCAACGAGCATCATCAGACTGTTGGAGTGGAGATGATGGCAGCAAAACAGGGCTGCTGCTCTGAGAATGTGCCGCTCTCCTGGCGAAACAAGCTTTACCAAGAATAAAGACGGGGTTTGTTGTTCCAGAAAGTGTTTATGCTCAGGGTTTTCCTAGCGATGCTTTGTCGCAGGAGGGTGTTAAGCAAAGGCGTTAAGTGAATTAGTTAAAGTGCACAAAAGCCTTGCTTAGATGCTCTTTTTGAAAGAAAAAGCAGCGAGGAATTACGACAACTTTGTGAATGAGGGACAGCACTTTAGGGATTAATACATTTTTTACTGATGCATTTTTATTTCGTATGTTTAGGTAATTCAGGCTTAGTCTTCCAACTGTGCTGGTATAGGCGAACCTCAAGGGACAGAGCAATGAGGCACTGCAGAGACCTACTCAGCTATATTGTTTAAGTGATGACAGAATGAAAGATGAGTTAATTGGTTGCAGGTTTTTATTTTTGGTGAATTTAAAGAGGCAACTTCTCTTTGGCTTTGTGTACACAAGCATGTTCAGGAAAGTTGAGTCAATTTCAATGGAAGAATAGATTCAGAATGCATTAAATCACTTAGCCTAAAAAGCTCCCACTAAAGTCACTTGAATTTTGAATAAGATTGCTTAATGTGAGATGTTCTTGCTTATGCAGCCTGACTTTCTTGGCTGTATCTTTGTACATACGCTCTAACTGCCCGATGCAAATGTTTCACACTGAAATTAATAGGTATTTTGCCACTGGCCTCCATCAGATCAGTAGCAGACAGCAAAAATCCAGAAAAACAATATTTTTTTGTGAATTAATGTGTATTTTTTTTCCTATTTCATTTTATAAAACTCTAGGCTTTTATGAGAGTGTGGTCACTGATGATGCAAATGTTTTATTTCTTTCTAAAAATTATTTTCATTTGGAGAAATTCTGTGAACAATACCAATCTCTGACCTTGACGTTTTGATGTTGCTGTGCTGGCAAAATAGTTAATGGAGGTCAGAGCTGTTGCTGATAATCATAGCTGTTGGACATCATATTTGAACATTTTGGTAGTTTAAGATTTTGTATGAGCCAATTTGATGGCTGTTATTTCACTTGCCTGTCATCTTAGGCATCTCACTGGGCTACCTAAAGTTTGTTCTATAATGCATAAATAGAAGGAGAAAAACAGGCTTATTTGGAGAGCAATTCAGAGATAACAACACTTGTTTCAAGTGTGATTACATAGCCTCCTCTGATTCCATAGATTGCTGTTCTTCAAAAATTAAACAACAAAATCAGTCTTAAAAATTAGCAATCAGTTTAACCACTAGCTCTGCATTTAACTATGCGCTTCCTCCTTTGCTAACAGCAATGTAGTTCATGACTAAGATAAAAAAAAATGTCGTATTTGGTTAGGTACTATGTGATTTTTGTCAGTGTGCTTAGCATCAGCTCTCAGCTTGGGAGCAGGCTTGAGGAACTCAAAAATAATAATGTTTTAGTTATACAAGCAACTTTCAGTTGTCCAGTGAATGATGGCTCTTCAAGCCCATGAATGCCTCAGGCTGCAGGACAGGTTGCAGCTGTGCACACACTCTTTAGCTTTCCTTTTGCAGGAAGTGGTAGGCAGGGTGTAAGATTAGCTGCTGAGTCTGAGGTGTAAATATAAATGCGTCACTGAGGATGTGGTCTTGTAGGGCTTAGGTCTTCTTGTTGAAAAGAATCACACGTCTCCCTTGGACCTGCTTCAGCAGCTTCAAAAACTCACTACAGGCAATGGCACTTGCTGCAGAAACATCAGTTCTTTGGGCAGTCCTCAGTTCACCGATACTAGGTTTATACCCGTCCTTGGCTATCAGCCAGCATATATGGTAGTGCACTTGAAGACTTGCTAGAGTGTTGTTTTGTTTTGATTTGGTTTTCTTTCTGTAGATAAATACAAGAATTTAAGGGTGTTTCAAGCATTTAAACAATTAATAGGCTATCTCATATATCAATAGCTTTAAAGAGAAGCTTTAATTCTGGTGTTTTGCAGACCTCGAGGTATTGTAAATGACAGCAGAGCAGTTGAGTTATTGAAGTGCCTGCTCTGCAGTAGTGCAATCAGAGGGCACATGACAGCACACGAAACATGATTGCCCTTCGCTCATATATGACATTCAAGAATGGTTACCACTAGGCAGGTCATTATTACAGTATTATCCATCAGGAAGGTTTGATTAGCTACAATACTAGGGATGGACCCGTTTTCTGCCAGTGCACAGGATACCTTTTTGTAAAATCTTAGCAAGTATCAGAGACACTTTGCTTCATTCTTGCAAATGATTCTTGCACTCTTGTCTTAATAGGGGCAAATATCATGTTTACCTTCTTCCTCAAGTGGCTGAAGGATGTGATTCGTTCTCTAATGCGATCCTTGAATGGGAAGGAAGTGTTAGTAGTGCGTGATGGTAGCGGTTACAACAGTTTGCTGCAAACTGATCCCTTCGCCAGATACTCTTCAGCCTTCTGCTTGTGGTTTCCACCACACGTGACAGATGGTGCTTGATGCTGTGTATGTTCCTTGTGCAGAGTGTACCCAGAAACTAACCTTGTCTAAACTGGTTATGACAAAAACTGCTAAAATGTCACTAGTTGATGCATACTTACTTTCCACTGTTGCTTTCATTCCTTCTCCTTTATTTTTACTATGGAGTTCTAAAAATATCATTTGTTGCTCTCTGTGGCTGGTAGCTCAGACTTTGCCTTTCCTTTTCAGGTGTTAGAGGATAATTATAACACATGCTCTTCTGTAGTTAAAAGTGAAGAAAGTGAATGTGAAATATATATATATGTATATGAAATTTACTATAGTGCTAATTTTGGATCTGTATCCTTTTTTTATTTTATTTTATTTTATTTTTGCTTAAGCTATTGAAAGAAGCACATCATGACAGTTCTCGGCATTTAACCTCACTTTTTACATCAGTTCTAGGGGTGATGAAAAGCTGGTGCTAATTGTTCTTTTTCATACCATTATTCTCCCCAGTTTTGCCATTCCTAAAATCTCATCATCATTTTGGACACCTCACCTATATGAGGTCTTTGTTCTATGAGAAAAATAAATGGACTAATCAAAACCAGAAAGCCAAATTCTGCTTGTCTATGTATTGACTATCCACGAAGTCATCAAAATTAAGTTGATGCTACACCCAACTTAGGTTGTCTCAGTCTTTGAGTCAGAAAATGCTATTGCTGTGATAAGAGCTTTGCTTACTCAAGTACTGTTCATATATGCACAGTAAGAAAATTCAGATATCATATTTTCCCAAGACGGCTTGAACCCTATCATGAGATTTGCTGATACACAGGCAGTTTTATGTAACATAGGCAAGTGCATCCTCCACATCACTAAAGAGAAAACTCGACCAATTGCACTTCTTGACACTAAGTAACTTTTTTTCTAGAAATTTGAAGTATTTCTGAGTATGATACAGGTTGGGTATGATACAGGCTGTAGAGCAATCCAGATGTCAGAAGGGTGGCAAAATGATTTCACCACTAAATCTATGCGATATGGTGAGGATGACTTTTTAAAAATATAGTCATAGATCGTGTAGAGATAGATGAACTCAATCTTTCAGATCATTGGTTGCTGGCTTTCCAAATTGCAATAAATACATGCCTTCAATTTTGAAATAAAGTGCAGGACTGTATGCTTTGAAACACATCTCCAGTTCTACTAGAAGTGAGATAGCTGTTACACAGGAAAACCTAAGCAAACCATTTTTTCCCTCAGTTTGGGGCTACATAAAAAGTACTCAGGCAGGAGAGTTTACCTAAGGCATAAGAGAATACAGGTAAAAGATACTAATAGCTTATTGATAATACCTGGCAGTAAATTACTGTAAACAGTGGGGAAGGAATATGTGGAAGATTATAGATGATGGGGCTTTGTAGATATAAGGAGGATCATAGGAAAACTGATAGGGATATTAGGGCATAGCAAACATAAGAGGGAAAAGAGAAATGATTAAAAATGAAGTTGGGCAAAACAGAAAGGATATAGAGTTAAAGTAATATCACCAGAGGGACACAGGAAAACAGAGTGCATAAAAGAAATCAAACAGGGAAAAGGGGTTCACAAAACTCTTTTCTTGGCCAGAACCATGGAAAATGGAAGCACAGTGATGTATTTTGCTTAAGTGCAGTTTATGATCTTTTGCCAGGGTCGGTTTGCTTTCAGTGACGGAGGGCCGGGAGAGGGTGGCGCTTGTGGCTTACGTGGAGACATCTAGAAGGCAGCACATTTTTCAAGCTGCAACATGGCACAATTCCAGGATTGGTATCGTAGGAAACATAAGGAGTTTAGAACTGGTAGATGCATTAACCACTGTCAGTATTGCTCCCACTTCCCCTTTTCTCAGAGAAAAGAAAATCAGACTACCAAGCATTGAGAAAAGCAGTGTCACGGAAAAGAAAGCTCAGTTAGGTTAAAAGCAGCAGTAATAGTAGTAGGAGTGATATTCTGATTTTCACCTCCCTTGCTTTCCAAAGCCACCAAGGCTTTTCCTATGCCTATCTCTAGGTGCATCCTTTAGCTTTTCTGCATTCTTGTTTCCTCATTTTTAAACATACTCCTAATACCCACCAAGAGGGGTGTGCCGAACATATGTACTCATTTGAAGATGGAAAATATTCATAAATGATCGGTGTTACTTGAATACTAATGGAAGACGATAAAATAAAGCAAAAATACCCCATTTCAAACACAGCAGTTGGCTGCCATATGGAGATTTATCTTTTTATGAAGATTTTATGGTCTTTTTATGGAAATCGTGAAGTGAGGTTTTGCTTGTGGCTGCAGTGCATGAGCAAACCAGAGCCAGTTGTGTGTTTCACTCTTCGGTTTAAATGGAAGGAAATTAACTCCTATTTATTGCAAGAAAGTTTAAGCTCCGCTTCCTTTCATTGAAGAACTCTGCGCTATTTCAGCCTGAAGATTGTTTCACTTCTCTGGCATTTTTGCTGATGGCTTCTGTCTTTCAAAGTGTTGGTTAAGTATCTTCCCTTTGCTTTTGGCAGCTTACAGCCCATCTCATTCTCGACTGCAGTGAACAATATGCAACCATTCCAGTTGTCTAACTGATACCAACAAAGATGGAATAAATTATAGAATATAAGTAAGTTTATGAAGTTTATGGAGCCTTTTGAATTATTTTAGTAAAATTCTGTTCATAGAAGGTTAATGCAGTTGCAAGCATTGCAATTACGGATTGCTAAGAGGTCAAGAAAAATACTTAATAGCTCAAAAAAAAAGTCTGGTTTGGGGCTAAAGTTGGGGTTCATGCGAACCACTCAGTGCCGGTTCATACTGGCTCAGAGTATTGCATCCCAGAGGACCTCTTTCCAGTTAAAGGTTTCTCTTTCTATTGCAGAAACCAATTTTCTTTCTCCTTCGCCTTATCTGCACTCTGGAAGCTTACAGACAATCTCTTACGTATTGTAACACCCATTTAACAGACTGCAGGGCCGTATTGCTTTTGCATTGAAAACAGGAGTCAGAGAGTAGGTGCAGTCATCATAACTGGGTCTATAAAAGTCCCTGGGCAGCGTGCCCAACCTTCTGTCCCATATCAGGGCTCAGAAGTGCTTATTGCACCTCTGTCGTGCCTCGGTGACTAATGGCTATTCCCCTTTTAGACTCAGCCAGGCTTTCTCTGCAGTACCGCTGTTTGAGCTCAGTCCTCAGCGCCGTAGCGTTGAGCTCCAGCAGCTTGGCCAGCTCAATGGCCAGCAGCTCGGAGGGCTGCGGGAGGCACGGAGGATCCGCAGCAGGATGCAGGCAGGGTGCTCCCTTGGGCAGGGTTGGTTGGCCACCGCAGCTCCCACCATGGGGCATCACGTTTGTCCCATTGCCATGCAGTGGGAATAGCATCTTTGCTCTGCCATGGCCTTTCGACCAACTTCCCTTCTCCTTCCTCTTTGTTATGCTCCGTTCCCCATTGCTTGCTGTAGAGCTGGCAGCAGTTGAGACCCAGCATGGAGATGTGATTTTTCTGAAGGGTCAGAGAGAGGATATGGTGCCAGGCTGGAAACAGAAAGGGAAGTAATGCTGCTGGGAAGAGGGAGATTGAAGTTCATGGCAGAGGATAAAGCTTTTTTAGACCTTCTGATAATGTTGTGCCTGCCTGTGGCACAGTTCTCTGTGTATTAGTGGATTGAATCCCTAAGCTCTTGTAAAAGGCTTGAACCAGTGATATGTTATATAAACTTCCATAGCATAAACAAGGCTGGAGAATAGTGGAAGCCGTTTCTGAGACAAAAGAGACAGGTCTTCAGGGTGTTTTCTCCTTAGTTGTTTTAACTATGCCCAGTTCATGGATTGTCTGTGTGCCTTCACTGACACCCCAGCACGTTTTATGGAACCCAAACTTCTGCATGGTATTTTCTCCTCAGTTGTTTTAACTATGCCCAGTTCGTGGATTGCCTGTGTGCCTTCACTGACACCCCAGCACTACTGGAATCAGTTTCAGCCCCTCTCTACGCTAGTGTCAATGATGCACTATCATGGGGTGCTAGGATAAAGCCACATTTATAAAGTAGTCCTTTAATCACCTCTCTCCTATGAGCAGAAGTTTGGTGGGGACAACATCACAGGATGAGAACAGCAATGGAAAATTCCTCTTTGAAATGCATGGACTGCTTGTTGTGGAAACAAAAAAATTGCTTTGTTCTATTACATGGGCTTTTGAATGGAGGTGAGTATCAGGTACAGAGCAAATGACACACGGTGGTAGTTGCTGCAGAGGTCGGCTTGTTGGGATTGACATTTCTTTCCTCTGCCACTGAGTAGCTCCATGCCCATCCCAAATGCAAAGTGAAAAGAAGAGAGGTAACATAGACATATACGCTGGTGAAGGTTCCCAGGATGTGGCCGTAAACTTTCCAAGTAATTTCACTAGAGCTATTAGCAAACTGTTCAATTAAAGACTTTGATATGAGTGATCCCACTGCTGTGTTTCTAAAATGCGCTAGCAGTTCTGTCACTGAGAGGCAGTGCAAGAAGAGGAGTAACTAAGGTCTTGGAGGAAGGCTGCGGTGGTGGCACAGGCAGCAGAAATGTTGATGAATCTGAACTGGAGCAGAACGCGCAGGAATGAAACTCGGGTCAGACGCAAATGTGGGCTCACGCGTATGCAGCAAGGAACACCTGGGCCCAAATCCTGTTTTGTCCTCCTGTTCATGTAGGAAGTGCGCCGCGCATCTGCAGAGAAATCCCTCAGAAAGAAAGGTCTTGTATCTCTCAGTACTGTTGGAAAAACTCCCTGCACCATAGGTACTATAAAGAAAAGAAACGCTGGCTTTAAATAGGCTCGGCCTAACATGGCATGGAAACTTTCTCCTTGCTGGTTTCCCTTGAGTGTATTTGATGTTACAAGAGTGCTCTAACTAATGCAAATCCTAACTAATATTATTTGTATTGCAGTAAAGTTTAGATTCTTCATAAAACGATGATGATGATGATGATGATGATGGAGATGTATTTTGTCTATCCCCAGTCCATATTTGATTTTCTAGGCATTCTCCAGTGTGGCAAATACAAGCAACTGAGCTAGTCTGTACCAGCCACATCCTGGCAACATGTCCTGGCAAAATGTCCTGCAGAAATCTTGATGGCTTCAATACAGGGAGCAAGTGCTGATCATTATTTTAATTTCAGTTTTCACTATGTGAAACATTAAAAGTGATGCAGTAGTACAGGTAATCCTGCCATGAGTCTTCCCGAAACCCCACAATAGGCTAAAATGCAGTTGAGCTCAACACCTAATGGAAAAGTTCCTCAAAACTTTTCACCTAAAATCAATTTCAGCTCTGCAAAATATGTTTTGTCTGCCTGCCCCCTTTCTTCTTGGTTTCTTTTTGTTTTGTTTTGAAGTCTTTTGATAAGCTTTCTTGAAATAAAGCTTCATACCTAAAGCTCATTTGATTGTTTTAGTTCCCATTTTCCAGGTTTAGCTCCCAAAATTGTAGCTTTTTCTGATTATGATACTTAAAAGAAATTTATTTAATTCAAAAGGGGAAAGTAATAAATAGCTAAAACAGGTCATGGAAACACTGATCCTCTGCCTTTAGCTATGAAGAATTTGTAGGAAAAGAAGGAACAAGATAGGCAACTGTAACAAACATCTACGACAATTATTCTATATCCATCTGCATTCCACACCAGTTTTTTATTCTGCAAAAAGGGTTTTTTATTATTATTACTATCTCAGAATTCTTTCCTAATTTCTGTAAAAGATGATTAGGTCCTGTCTGTGCAATACAGTTCCCCTTTGCTGAAACATAAAGCTGACTTGGAAAGATTAGCTTATTTTATTACAAAGAAAATTATCTTGTTTTGAAAGTCCAAACCATGGTAAAGAGTAACATGTGCTTTAAGTGTGTATAAAAACACTGGTCAGTATGTATACAGCCAAACCTCCATCCTTCCTTTTTATTTTTTTTTATTTTTTAAAGGAGATATTTTGAAATGCACATGTGGAAGGGGTATAGATCTCATTGACTAATGGTTATATTGACTGGTTTATTTAAAATTATCTTGTCCTAATTATTAAATGATACATAAAACATGACTATTACTCAAAATACTATGATGTGTTTGTTGGCTCCTTTTCTGAATGCATCTCAGCTCTGTTACTTGTGTTATTTGAGTGTATGTGCAGTGTAATGGAGATAGATGGCAGGCCTGATGTCAGATAAACTCTCTTGCTTGCTCAAACTGGATGCCAAAAGCTTCTTTATCATTTTTAAAAATTATTTGAGTGAATGAATAAATATTTTTCTTCCAAGGTATTTAGTTTGTTAATATGAAGATCATGCCACACTGTCCAAAGGAATTTAAAACCAGAAGGAAGCCCGGATTCTCCTGAGCCCTGGGGCTTGGGCCATGTGAATACACATCTTGTAGCTGCCTCTGTGTGTTGAAAGCTTCTACTAGCTGTGCTGGGGAAAGTGCTAAATATCTGTAAAAAATCAAGCATTCTTCATGTTGTAATGTGTCAGAAATCTCTGGCCAAAATCCTATTGAGATTCTCATGCACTTTCCTTTGAGAAATGATTTTTAAAAGTTCCTAGGAAATTTGTTCTTATCCACCTCTTTCTTTTGCAAAATTGTTTTATTTAACCTTACAAACGTGCGAACCTCTCTCTTCCTCATTTATTTGTTTTTCTATACCCTTTCATGAATATGGAACTCGCTCCCATTTTGCATGTTTTGAATGATATGTTGAACTCTGTATTCTCAGCTTGTTTAGAAAATTGCATGTAAAGCAAAGCAAAGAGAAAAATTCTGACAGTGAGGTTAATGAAAGAACAGGGCAGAGAGTTGAATGGACATCAGGCCCGTGTTTGAAGTCCTGACACACATGCGTGAGATCTCATATTTACGCCTAGGTTCCATAGGAACGGCACACCTTCTCCAAAGCTGTGCATCCACTCTGCCTGCATCCAGCAGATCCCATATATTTGGCAGCTGTCACCCAATCCAACATGCGGTACGCAGTAGATCCACCCAGTACATCCAGAAGCATCAAGCCCACTGTAACTGGGTGATGCAGCTATTACCACACAGAAATCACAGTATGACTGGAGCAAAAAAAAAAAAGAAAAAAAAAACTGATGTGTGGCCATAGGTATGGCATTGTATGACAGAAAATATGGTCGAAAGGGACGCTGAGAGTCCATTGCCCTGCCCCTTAGAAGCTCAACAAAACATTTTTTCATGATGTATTTTATATGTAGACAATTGATTATTTTCTTACAGAATTTTAATAGGAACTTTGCGTTTAGAGCCTTTGAAACTTATTTTTAAGTTAAGCTTATTTTGTTAAAATGCAAAATTTTAAAAGCACATCCAACTGACTAAACTCATGCAAAATTCATTTCAGGGTAAGTTCTATCTCACCCTTCCCCGCATTGAGAAATAGGTGATTTCATCTGTCTTTCCATTGCGACAATATCAATGTAAACTAGTCAGCTTTGACTCAGACATCTGCAGAGCAGGAGGAAGAAGGACAAACTGTTCCCCCATCCTTCTCTCCAGACACTCTGCCCTTCTTTTCTACACTAGCTTGTGCCCTTCTGCCTTCAAAAGATAAATGGACCACGCTCACTTTCATAGACCTGAGCTTGTTTATTTTGTATTTCTGAGGAAGCACTGGTTAAAGTGTCCATGAAGTGGAGTGATATTAAAAGTCTGATCTCATAATATTTACATTAGGTAACATTGTAACAATAACACTAACTGGTGTTAAAAGAGAAATGGAAGCTTTTTAGTCAGTCAGAGCAGTAAAAGTTTTATGACAGATGAAGGAAAAATTGTGCAATAATATCCAGGCAACCTGGAAATGTCAGTGTCTTTAACAAATCAGGAGCAGTTAAGCTTTGCATTTTAACAAAGCTTTACTTTCTATATTTGCATGTCTATGAAAATACACCAAAAAAAAGATGCCTAAACGGAAAAAAGAGTGATGCTTCAGACGGGATTTGATATCAATGATATAATGCAGTTCATTTCTGTAATGAAAATACCCATTGGCATAAAAGCCAGTGGTGCCAAACTTCAGTTAAAAATAGACCTTACAGATCTTGTTTCAGCTGTAACTGACCTGATCTGATGTGTGCTTTTACATTATAGTGCATGTGTGAATGTTTTGCAATTGCTTTGGGAACAGCAAGCTTTAAAGGAGGAGCCAAAAAGTCAGGTTTGTGGTGCAAAACCTCAGAAAAAAAGCTGAGAGGTTTATTTCTAAATTTAGCAGCTACACAAGTGTTTGAATACTGTGGATGAACAATGAAGTACTCATTTCTTTCTAAAGAGTTTGTTTTCAAACTGTGATATGGTACTCCAGTAAAATCCAGGATTCATATGGATACGATGATGGTATTTTGAACATAGAAAAAGGAGGACGGCATCTGGAGGATAGGAAAACATGTAAATAGCTATTGAGTCAATTATCCTATTTTTGTTTCTTTCTTTTCTCTTCTGCATATATTGAGTAATCTTGAGCTTACTATAGGCGTTGGGAAGCTATCTTTCCTCATCCATATTCGAAGACGGAACTGAAACAGCCCTTCTGTTTACAACCAGTTATTCTAAACCTTTCCAGCAATGTTTTCTACTAATTGTTTCTCAAAAGGCAGAACCAGAGTGCATGTGTTTCTAAGGAAAATCCATTATGGAAGTGATGAGAGATGAATAGCGCTTTCCCAAATGCGTGTGTTGATGTCCATGGGGCTGCCCCATGCCTCTCCCCACAGCTGCACGAGGCTCTTCCTCCCCGTTTTCCAAGCCCCTCACAAGAGAGGAACTTAGCTTGCTATTTATAGGGAGAGCTGTCGTCATCAACGCGTGAACGCCGTTCACAAGGATAACTTTGTGTTAGAGGGAACAGTTCTTGTATTTTACCCAGTAGCACAAAGGGATTTACCCAGACAGACATAAAGAGCTCCTTTCAGACAGGTACAGAGATTGGGCCGACTGATTTATAATTCAGTTACTTGAAAGATGAAACTGCTCTTCCTTTTTTAGATTGCAAATTGAAGTATTCAGTTTGCAATGGCGTTATAGCTCAGATAAATGCTAAAAAAAGATTCCAGTGTTCAGGTACATATCTTCGCAAGCAGCAGGCAAGCAAGGTCAGCGCCCACATCCTTCTGTGCTAACCCAGCTGTCACTGCTTGCTGCTACAGCTGCAGTAGTCACATAGCTTTGACCTACTCTCTTTCTGCACATTTGCATTCTCTCTCAGCTTTTGGACTGGAGTTTTCGCTTCCTGAAAGCTGTTCAGAGGCAAATCTGTAAAGGTTTCTTGTTTGTTTCTTTGTTCGGTGTTTTTCTGCAAGCAAGGAGGGGAGAGACATTTGTGTAAAAGTTTGAAGAGAATTTTTCTATTGAGTCACAAAAGTTTGATCGCGATCCTTTTGATAAGGGTATTGCAGAAAGCAAATATAACCCTCCCCCCCTTTTTTTCATAATTCTCAGGGCCTAATTCTCGTTTTTCTCTTAAGGTAAAATCAACCTCAGTGAATTTAACTCTATTACTTCAGTGAAGCGATGCTAATATCAGACCTAGGGATGACTTTTCTACAGGGAACTAGTTTCTGTGGTCCTCAATCTTCTGAAAATACTGATTTGACTTATAACAGTATGCTTAGCTGTATCACCCTAATAAGAAAAATTCTAGCACTGTATTACTTGATTTTGTTGTAAAATGCTTGTAGCCCATCAGAAGCAACTTAGGACATACAATTTTCTCTTTCAGTGTTGCACCTATTTCAGTTTCAGAGGAATAATTTTGGAGGGATAGCTCAAATGCCGACATCAGAACAGATTGTTTGTTTGTTTGCTTTTGTGTTTCTTAAGGTTATTTCTATTATGTTTAGAAGGTGACATATGACATTCTGTCCCAGGGGAAGCTTAAAATTTCAAGTATGAAAAGATAGGTTCTCTTAGCAATCTCATGACTCATGAGCAGTGCATACATAGCATTTCCCATCTTTTTGTATATTAAGTACGTGACAATTATAGGATATATGCATTCTTTAAACTTTTAGCAGTGTCACTATAATATATCTGCATTCTTTAAACTTTTAGCAGTGTCATTAAAGAGTTCTGATTGATTAATTCATTCATTTTTCTTTAAACAATTACTATGGCTGTATTCAATTTTATTCATTTATCTAAAACACTAGAAGATTTGATCAAAATTAATTAAGATGAAAGCTGTTCATCTCTCTGGACTGGAGTTTGTTGAAAGTAACTAATGGAAATAAAGTTTTCTACAGTTTTTAAAAAGTGGTTTCACTTGTACAGTATGTGCTTTGTAGAAAAATCTTTGATAGTGCAATACAATGACAACATGCTGAATCATAGGAACAGAGTTAATGGGGGCAGAGATGTCCTGAACACTGTAATAATGGTGCTGGGCTGGTCTTAAGGAGTGTTTTTACTCGTAAATTAGTCCTTTTGTGTATATATGCTACCTCTGTTGGCGCACAAAATCATTAATATCTTTTCCTCCTGCTCTTCAGAGTCATCAAAGTGAAAAGATAATGGACTGTGAATTTTATTTTACTGTGTGCATGACCAAAATGTGTGCTTGCATTATGACAGCTACTTAGAAAATAAGGTCAAAGGGAACATAATTTGGTGGGTAAATCATTCCCCTGGAGTTAACATACAAGGTGAAGGGAATTTCTCTTAAGTTGGTGAGGTCAGTATGTACTGTCTGAACTGCCATTTAGAAATAACTTACCACACTGAATCCAGACAGAGAGAAAAAAAATGCAGTTTTATTTTGTGTATATTTTTCCCCAAAGTCAAAAGGTAATTGCAAAGTGAGGCAGTTAAGTGAAATCCAAAAGGAAGATGGGACTCAAATTAAAAATATATAACTTTGTAGTAGGCGCATGAATGTCTGCAGGCACATTAAATACTTCATCAGTTAACTAAAAATAGATATCTTGTGACATTTGAAATATCCTAGAGTATCTTAAACATCTGTGTGACATTGACTCATGACCTCTGGGAGACTTAGAGCCTTCTGGGGTAGTAGCTGGAGGCTGAGCACAGTTCATTGTATCTCACATGACACTAGCATAGAATCTCATCCAGGTGTCTAAGCTCCCAGTACGGTTAATAGACCTAGTTAACGTAGTCAATTAGCCTGAAGACACCCAAAAGACTACTTCTGTGTTTGGAGTTGTCTAAACATAAGCATCTAGTGCCATCTGAGATGCTCTAGGGTATCCAGTGCATTAACACTAGCAGGGGTCCTTCAGTGTAAAGGTTAACTCTGCATAATTTCAATCTCTTGCCTAACAAATTGGCATACATTTATAGTGATTGAGGTTTGTACATCGTTTGGTATTAGTGTACTTTTATTGTCATAGAGTGATCATGCCTGCCTGTACCTTCTGATGTTAATCATACTATTCAAGGCCTTGATTGTTTATTTTTAAATTATGGGTCTGAATTGGCTCTCATCAGCACATAAACAGAAAAGTCCTAAATTGAAGTCTGACTAGATAGGACAAATTCTGCCATAAGATATATCTTTTGCTGAGTAATCATTTTTGAACCATCTGTCAAAAAAACTCTTAAGAAACTGGCCAGGAGCAATATTTTTAAACTATTTCAAATGCAAAAGATCTTGATTAATAACTATTGACAAACATATTAATTAACATACAGATATCCACATATGAGGGAATAGTTAAGACAATAGTCACTAGAAAGGCTTCTTTACAGTACTTGAAAAAAAGGTGGAAGGACTTAGGCAGATTAATAGAATGATCTATCAGTGGAAATTAAGTGTAAAAACATTATCCCTGGTGCTGGAAGTCCCTGAACAGCAAGGTTCTCTCAGGAAGTACTCTGCATCGTTGCCCTATTCTTACTCCGTGGTGTAGGCAGCTGTTACTAAGAGCTTCCAGACCCAAAGGCCACATGGGCTTTGGCTGTGGTGCCCTGTTGCTCTTACACACAGCCTAGTTCATATCCTGATTTGTAATTTTAATATCTAAACTTTGTCAAGGGAATCTCATCCTAAAAGTACTTGTTCTTCCTCAGAGGATCCTAGGCAGCTAACCTATGTGTCTGTGTGGTAGATTCTGTAAGATATTAGTGCTGAACCCTATGGACAGTTAAAATATGACTTCAAAATAATTGAATTGAACATTTTATATTTAAATTTGTTACAATAACAAACAACAGTTCTAGTGCTAGCACAGTACTAGTGAAGAATGAAAATGGCTGCAATAATAGATAATCTGTATTTTTTGTGTGATTGGAATAGTATGTCTATTGATTAGAATCTTTCTTCTGTGGAACTTTGCTCATTCAAGTAATCCATTGAGAACCAATGGATGGACCATGATGCAATTAAATAAGAATAAAACTTATATTAAAAGTTCAAGAAAGCTTTTGATACAGACACCCATTATACAGTTACCATGGTGTATATATAACCAAAGCGCTTCAGGCACCAATATTTACTGTCAGGCATGTGGAAGCATGTGCTAAGCTTGTGTCTAGCTTTGTATCGATTTGCATATAGGACCATATTCACACAATGGTCAGTAATTCAGGGCATGTGAATCATTTTACACTTTAAACCAAAGTTCAAATTGTTCTGTATTTTTGCATTTCTGTGGTGTAAACTCTTCCCTGCAGTCTCAATTATTAGCTATCACAGCCATGATAAATGACCAATCAATGAATGAGCAATTTCTTTATGGGTACTTCAGGATAAAAACGGTATTGAATAAATCATTAATGTCCATGGTAAGTCCAAAAAAAAGCCAACAGATGAAGTATTTAAGATCCATATGAATGAAGCCTTGAATTATTTAAGTTAAATTTGTCATATTGTCATCCTATCCTCTTTCTTTCTTGCTTCCTATCTACTTTTTGAAGGAAACACGAGATTACCAGTAGGCTACACTGCCTTCATACCATAGTGTTCATGGATGGATGCAGCCCACTGGTGCTGCTGTTTGATGGGAGGTACAACAGCACAGCCCCTCTCTTGTCATGCAGTCAAAAGTATGTCACATCTGCTGGTGTTGTGGGGTGGAGAGCAGTCCCCTTTCTGTTATGGACACACCGACATGGATGTATCTTGAACATGGATCATAGAATCATAGAATCATAGAATGCTTAGGGTTGGAAGGGACCTCTAGAGATCATCTAGTCCAACCCCCCTGCATACGCAGGGACACCTAGAGCACGTGGCACAGGACTGCATCCAAGCGGGTTTTGAAGATCTCCAGAGAAGGAGACTCCACAACCTCTCTGGGCAGCCTGTTCCAGGGCTCATTACCATTAGCTTATTTCTAGCTGGTGATGGTGTAGGTGTAAGAGAACTGAAAAGGCAGTACTTGTGAAACAACAAAAAAACCCTTCAATGCTACTGAGGGAATGTGCACTGCTAACTTATCTAACAGACCTTGACTAAAATCTTAAAAAGAAATGGCATACTGCAAATAAGCATATAGGCAGATTTGCATTAGTGTCTATTTTTGTTCAATTATCATTTTAAATGATATGTGATTACTGGTATGTGTAATAGTATTTCTTCCTCTAAACTCATTTTCTTTGCTGTTTCCTAAAATTTAATATGATGACAAACCTTCATTTTTTATTGGTCCTATTAAACTTTGCAGAATTTTGTTTAAATTGGCAAAGATATTATAAGTTATTATAAAAACTATTTATAGAACTCATCAAATTATGGTATGCATCAGTAATATAACAAGCTTCTGTTATGATTCAGAGAATTTAAGAGATGTTGTGATTTTCCAAGTTGTCCAATTGCCGAATAAACAGGCCAGATAGACACGAGGGTTTCCTAGTCTAAAAAGTGATTTTACACCCTGAATATAACTCTGCAGCTCAAAAGGGAATTTCCCCTTCATAGGATCTTTCTTTTTTCCCAAAGACTACTTTAAAATTTGTTGTTATTATTAAGGATTACACAGATATGGAATTCTCACTTGCAAATTTGACATTATGAATAATGTGGAAATAATTCAATGTTGCCACTTTTCAAAATTTTGCATCTTAGAATGAGGGAAAATTCTAAAATGCTTCTATTGGAGTGGTCACTCAAGGTGCAGAAGGTCCTCTGGGATGCAATGAGGCAGCATCCATTTTTGCTAGAACAGAAATGGGTATCTAAATAACATCAGGTCAAAGAGGATGCTAGCAGAGAATGCAAGCAATGAGCTACTTCGGCTAGAACAATTCTGGTCTTGCACAGAAGCAAAACTGCCATCCTATTCTTTCAAATCATGAAGTAGGGTACCTAATGACATTAAGTAGCCTTGAATTAAAGCATTCTTAGATCAAAATTTTATACAAAGGGACTAAAACATCAGGCCAGACATATTTTAGGTAGGGTCTTTTAGGGAGAAGAGGGGAATCTGTTTTGAGTGCTAGAGAAAAAATGCATGCTTTATCACTGAAATTGCTACATACATACAAGGCAAGGCAGTAAATGCAACTTACAGTTGCAAATAGTGTGTTGACTACACTATTCGGAGTGTTTTATAAAATGTGATAGTTTTATTGAATGGTAATTAATGTAGAAGAGGAAAGGCATAAGCCTGCTTCAAGTCATGGCAAAAGCATTCCTGACCCTATAGGCAACCTCTGACATGTTTATTTGTTCTCACTTCTCTAGGAAAAAAAAAGGGAGAACTCTAAATGCACTTCTAAAATCTTTATTTTGCTGTATATAAGATGGCTTATGAGGAAAAACATGATTTGCAAATGCCCTCATATTTCATTTTATAAGTTTCATGCAGGACTGTTTGAGAGTCTCCCAGGAAATTGGCTAGAGAGCTAAGAAGTGCTGTATCAGTCATACAGGCCAGTTTGTGTATGGCAGAAGGAGGGAGTCATAGGAGGTTGTAGTTTTTAGACCTTTCATCTGCAGTTTTCATTATATGTTTGCTATACTGCCTTGAAAAGTCAGCATTTCACTGGGAAGAGTTTCTCGGGATTCGCAAACACAAAGTTTTATGTTTGTTCCGTGTCTTTTGAAGGCTTTTCTTCTAGGCCTGCTAGGCAGGCGTGGGGAACATGCTGCAGGATTTGAACTCCCCTCCCATCACTTCCTTTACTAGATTTTCTAGATACAGTTTTCCAACCTTTTCTCACACACCAGCACTGAAGGTTTCTTTTGAAAGGCATGTGCAGTCAGCTTTGCAGTTGAAAGGAAATGTATTTGGCCGAGGAGTGTTTTGCTGACCTGCACCTAAAATAATAAGTATGTATCACAAAAAGGATCATGTTAAGAAGTACCATCTTTTCGAAACAGCTTAGCACAAAGGATGGCTTGGATGCTTGGCTCCACTAAAGCAGTAAAATTATGTCTGACATCTGTTTAATACAACTACATGGAACTTAAAAGTGAAGGGCAAGCCTGAGGATTCGAGCTGATGGAAACCTGCTGCCAATGCAGTGTGTGTGCTCATGTAGTTTATTAATCTTGTCAGTTGTTATTACCTTTTTATCTGGATCCTGTTAACTTAGGGTTTGTATTTAACTCATGGAAAAGATCCTCTTTTGTTTTTCTTTGTTCAGATATGAGAAGTCTTTTGGCATACATCTTCAAAGGCATTAAGTCAGTAGCATCATGGAAATTTGGCTATGTTTTGAGCACTTGAGTAACTATAAAAATTAGACTAGGTTATTTTAGCAGGCTATTGTTCCACAATCTATCTTGTCTTTCTATCTTTTTCTTTTTATAACTTTGGAGTCACTTAGAGCTACTTTAGTTTTAGTCTGGAGTTCAGCAAAAGCTGGTTCTTGGTCTGTGGAACTTTGTGGGTAATTGCAATGTTGTATGTCAGCATATCAACTAGTTACATAAACGATGCATAGAAACACAATCCAAGCAGCTGAGTCCTGCGCACATGGAAGAATACCACTCTGTAATGGACAACTTCTCTTAGATTCATGTTCATAGAACAAAATAAAGTAACTAAAGATGCTTATGTGATAGAAGACAAAATAGTAGAATACATTAATTTAACCTCTATATCCTTTTTTTGTTGTTTTGCTCTGATTCAGTTACACTTGATTGATTATAACTTGTTGGACAACTTCCTTGCTGTGGACCATTGGCAACTGCTCTTCCCTGTCACCATGTCTTTATGTTTCTTCCCTTGACCCTCTTAGAATTCCTGAGTGGAATAAATGGAACTTCACCCAGATGCCCTAAAGAAAAGTTACAGTTTTCCCAAAGAAGCCCCCAGAAGCATCCAGAGAGTCTTCCTTGCAGACTCTGACTACATGTTGAGTGTCCTCATGGTTTCCCTTTTGGAGCCTCCGTTCTCTTGCTATTATTTTTGTGATTGAAGTCATGTCGTGTTCTCTTACTGTCAAACATATTCTTAGGCCATGCAATATGTGAAAATCAGCTGTTCTTTCATTTATTATTGCCATTATGCAGTGTTATATAAGAAGAACATTAGTAATACTGCACTAAAGTACTTTTTACATATTTCCAAATGCATCTTTTTTATATTTTCTGGCAATAATCATTATCATTCATTCTTTATTACCACTACTATCCCACATAATATGCTGACTTTCAGTTTCCTTCAGTTTTGTTTTCAAGACTGTCTTTTCAAGAAAATAGCCCAGAGGCTTGCTGTGTTTTGATTTGGGGTTTTTGAAGTGAAAAATGAAACTCTCCTTTTCACAGCCCACACAAGGGCTCAGTAAACAAAGTACTGAGCCTCCCTGCACGCCTTGTGCAGCTCAGCAGCACTGTGTATCCTCTCTTTGGGTTCTCCTCTTCAACAAGCCACCCAGGACTGGTGAATTAAGCCAACAGCCCCTCGCCCCCGCTGCTAATAGGTTGGGCAGGAGCCTGCAAGATAGAAAACGAACTGCAGAAAACATTTATTTGATGTCATGAAATATTTTGTGCTTGTGATTGGCTGTTAGTGTCATATCCAGGCCTGTAGTAATCCTTGTGTACATTTCATTTCAATCGTTCTTCTTAGTTACAACCAATATCAATAATATATCACTACTTCTATCATGCATTATTTACTGGAATGTTATTCAAGTGTACACTTACTTAATGGTAGTCTGACCACAGACCACATTGTCTCTTATAATAACATTTCTGAAAGCATCTAAACATCTTTCATGTCAAAGAGAAACTGTTCTCAAGTTACTTGGTCTAGATCTTTGTGGATGTTCTAAGTTGCAGGTAAAGGCAAGCAGGAAAATTATAGAGGAAGTTCCAAAACTCGAAGAACTTTTGTAAGAATCTTATTAAGTATGCCTAGTGAGCTGTATTTTTCAGCTAAGCACCCTATGCTATAGGCACTTTGGAAAATGTTTCTTAAGGGCCGTAGCATTTTTGCAGCCATCACAACAGGGAATTGGCTGTTTCTGACTTGGTGCAGCAGGATTTCTGTGCATGTCATGGCCTCAGCATCTGCTTAAGGCATTTATTCGTTGAACACCATGGTGTACTTCATATAATCTTATTTTTCTTTTTAATTCCGTACTCTGTATAGTCTTGCAAGGGCCAACAGGAGGGAGAAATGGCTGCTCTGTATTTTGCTATTCAGCCTGTGTCAGGACCTCACTGATTTTCACTATATACCCAGAGTTTGCTCATGGCGATGTGCAACATCTCCTGAGTTCACATTTCAGTGAAATGTCAATGCTTTTTTTCGTAGCAATTTGTAAAATGGAAGGCGGCATATTGGTATCTTTTTTAAAAGCAGATTTCCTTAGGTCTGCAAAGAATTTCATTGTGGATATCATGATGAAAATAAACCTGATAATTGTGCTGTTACAAGTTCTTAGAGAACTTCATGTTTGATATCATGCTGTATCAAATTTGGATGCTTCCTGATTTTGTGTCAGTTCTCTTCTTCTGTCTGCAAAATCTCTGATGAAGGTGGGAGCAGCTTTTGCAGACATATGTGAGCTAGCTTATATGCAGTCAGTTTGGGTAATGAGAGAATATATAATTGTGCTGGGCTGGAGCTCAAGTATGAACTGCTCAGACTGTCTGGAAAGCAGGGTAAGTTATTGGACAGTTAGCCTGAACTAACCTCTAGGCTGCTTTGGCTGTATTTTGTCAGAACTCAGACTTGCTGGTTTAAAGCTAACCTTAGCATGCCAACATACGTTACAGCCTTCACACTTTTAAAATCCAGTGAAGGGACATCCTTGCCATGGCTTACTTTACCAAATGCAACACACTTCGCAAATACCAGATTGGTGGCAAAAATGTGGTGAAAAAGGAAACCTTCCAAAAAATCTTTCCCTGATAATGTTGAGAGCAAAGCCCTTATCCATTCCAATAGGGAGAGGATGTCACCCTAAAAAGGTGTGCCTTGTGTTTCTGTGTCTTAGCAAGTGCACTGAAACTAAGCAAATTTCACATGATTCCTCTCGGTACCACAGCAGCACTCAGGAGTAGATTTGCTTATGTTAGCAAAACCATGGGACTGAAAAAACATTTCTGTGCCCTCCTGCTTGATAAGGAAATGTTTTCCTAAAAGTTTGGCCATTTCCTCTACCACTGTAAAGATGAAAGAGAAGAAAGAAAAATAGAGTGTTTCTGGCTGACAAATTAAATCATATTGATCAGGGTATTTTTACAGTTAAATGTTCAAGAACTCAATAGGAACTGTGTGTATATGCTGTATGTCCTAGTTACTGAAAACATGGAAATTACTTCAAAGTGAACGCATCCAGTTGCTGATTAGTTACAATAATAGAATTGATGCCTTGTTTATCCAAATGTTATAAATTCTTTGGTTTTCAGTTTTCCTTTTGCGGTAGCTGTTGCCTCTGCTATACAAATGTGGTTACCAAAATGTGGTAACTATATAAATGAAGGACAGAGCTTTTGGTAATGCTGATGCAAAATATGCAAACAACTTAAACTAAACATAGCTTTACCATGGTTTTGTTATATAAATGTCAACTTGAAATTAAATGTTATGGAAACATTTCTTTTATCTTTATGGACTCTACCAGCTGCACAGTTACAGTATTCTCAAGTATAGTTTACATTTATGATGTTGTTTAAAGCTATCACATACATTCAACATGCACAGAAGAATTTTTTAAAAGCAAACTGTTTGCATTTGTACAGTAATTACCTATGGTCCAGTTTCCGTCTTCTCATTTGCAAGAGAGTTTTGTGCTAACCTTAGAGTCACTGCAGCTGGTGGGAGTAGTCTGATTTTTCCAGAGTCTGAGGAGCTGAAGATTTCTTACATACTGCTCTGTGTTGCAAAGGACACACGCTGCATCAGTTTTGTGCACCGTGGCTGAGTTTCAGTATAGTATATTGCAATATTCCGTATGTCATACATAGCCCAACTGGGTAACAATTCTTTTTAATTCTTTCAGTGTACTTGTAAACGCTGCATTTTATCGCGTATTTTTCTCCACAGATTTAATTCGAGGCTTAGCTAGTAATTAAAATAAGGAGAAAAGCTGGAATTTTAAGACACAACTGCATTGGCCCACTAAAATCTTCCTACTATGCAGGTTGCTGATTTGTTTTGAAATAGCAGTGCCGCTTTATGTTATAACATCAACTCTACTGTCCCTGGAGGTGTGAAGCGTAAATACTAAGCACTGTGTAGTGGAAGCTCTGGAGCAGCTCAGCCTCGCAGTGTGAGCTGTCTGCCTCAGCAAGAGCCGCCGCGGACAGGGAGGACTGTGGGCAGCCGCGTCGCCCGCGCGCGCGTCGGGAGGAAGAGGCTGCGGCCCTCGTCAGCGCTGCCCGGCCTCACGTGCACCGGGTTCAGCGGTCAGCGGAGGAGCGTTTGGACAGCTGAGCTCATTCTGTCTGTGTCTGTCTTTGTTCCTGGGAAAGAGAGAATTCTGTATCTGCCTATGATAAGGATTTATAAATTCAAGAGCGAAACAGAGAAGATGGACAGAAACAGTGATGGACTGCTTCTTAAAATACAAAACTGGGGCAGCATTGGTGTCAGTCTTAAGTAGTCCTCTCAGACCAATAAAAATACACATTTTCATACAGCAAAAAAACTTCACAAAACAAGTCATGTGTATTCTAACAGTTTGCATGGGCTCCAGAATTGTGATTAAGCAATTTTAACAGCAGCAAAGACTAACCAACTCATTACCCTCATGTTTGAGGAGCCCCTGAGTCCCATCTGGCAGAGAATCGGGGCCTGCCATGGCCTTATGGGCTTCCCTTGCCGATGCTGCAAAGGACTTTGGTCTGGTCCACTGTGATTGTTCTCTCATGAAATCGTAAGCACTTTTTATAAAAGTTTGTTCCATGGGGAGATAGACTTCCATAACACTCATGACAAAGTTTGCACTTTTTTGAAAATCCTGAAAAAAAAAAAAAGAACAGAAAGTTTAGAAGCTTTGAGGTGCTTCATTTGTGGGATAGATGAGTGGACAGTGAGATGGATTAGGAACTGGCTGGATGGCAGGGCCCAGAGAGTGGTGATCAGCGGTGCAGAGTCTAGTTGGAGGCCTGT
>NW_010579562.1:806357-844708 GCF_000705375.1 Tinamus guttatus
CAGAGCTGCTCTCCAGAAGGTTGGTCCCCAGCCTGTACTGGTGTCTGGGGTTATTCCTCCCCAGGTGCAGGACCTTGCACTTGGCCTTGTTGAATTGCATGAGGTTTTTCACCGCCCAGTTGTCCAGTCTGTCCAGGTCCCTCTGGATGGCAGTGCAGCCCTCTGGGGTATCAGCTACTCCTCCCGGTTTGGTATCATCAGCAAACTTGCTGAGGGAGCACTCTGTGCCTTCATCCAGGTCATTGATGAATAAATTGAACAGGACTGGACCAAGGACTGACCCCTGGGGGACCCCACTAGCCACAGGCCTCCAACTAGACTCTGCACCGCTGATCACCACTCTCTGGGCCCTGCCATCCAGCCAGTTCCTAATCCATCTCACTGTGCACTCATCTATCCCACACTTCCGGAGCTTGCCCAGGAGGATGTTGTGAGGGATGGTGTCAAAAGCCTTGGTGAAGTCGAGATAGACGACATCCACCGCTCTCCCCTCGTCTATCCAGCCGGTCATTTCATCATAGAAGGCTATCAGGTTAGTCAGGCAAGATTTTCCCTTGGTGAATCCATGCTGACTACTCTTGAGCACCTTCTTGTCCTCCATGTGCTTGGAGACAACGGCCAGTATGAGCCGTTCCATCACTTTTCCGGGGACGGAGGTGAGGCTCACTGGCCAGTAGTTGCCTGGGTCCTCCTTCTTGCCTTTTTTGAAGACTGGCGTGACATTGGCCTTCTTCCAGTCCTCCGGCACCTCCCCCGTTCTCCAGGATCTTTCAAAGATGATGGAGAGCGGCTTAGCTATGACATCCGCCAGCTCCCGCAGCACTCTGGGGTGCATCCCATCAGGGCCCATGGATTTGTGGGTATCGAGTTTCCTTAGGTGCTCTCTGACCCAATCTTCCTCTACCTAGGACAAGTCTTCTTCTCTCCAGGCTTCTTCTCTTGTCCCTAGGGCCTGGGACTCTAAAGGGCTGCCCTTGGTAAACACCGAAGCAAAGAAGGCATTGAGCAACTCTGCCTTTTCTGTGTTAATGAGTGTGCTATAGAGAACAGTGAGTGAGTTATGTTGACAGGCCTTGGCATCTGACCTTAGTACTTCAACCAACAAATATAAAACTCAGCTAGATCATTAGAGTATTGATAGCTATAAGAGGTTAGCACTAGAAAGGACCAAGGTGCAAGCTAGTCATCCCAGACCATCAAGTCTAGTCAGTCTTAGTCTAATAACTTGTGTGACACAGTCTGATGACCTTAGAAAATTTGAAAGTAGGTTGTGTGTTCAGAAGTAAATTAAATGTGATACTCCATGTTTCCTGTGTGGAAATTTGTGATATTAGAAAAAAAAATTCTAACCATGAGAGCAGTTGGGCACTTCAGCAGTTTTCCCAGAGAGGCTGTGGAATTTCCATCCTTGCAGATATTCACAACTCAACTGGATGGTCCTGAGCAAGCTGGCGTAATTGAACCTCTTTCAGCAGGGGTTGAACTGTGCAACCCTCAGAGGCCCCTTCCTACATGATTTTTTATGAATTTCCTTTGGAAAAGGGGCCAATGTAATTCTGTTTTTGTTAGAGATTAATATGATGGTTTTAGCAGATAACTCCTCAGTTGTTTGTTTTGTTGATTGCCTGAGCTTGATGATGTTTTGGGTGTGCTGAAAAGCCATTTATTTCATGTAGCTTTATAGGAAGGCTTGGCTAAATGATCTTGGTAAGCTGAAAGGGGTTTCTGTTGCTTTGATATCTTGGTTAATTGGGATACTTTTTCATCTGTGTACTCTTGCATTGCTGGATGGTTAATGTTGTACGATTTTTTTAGTCAAGTCAAGATGCCTAGATCTGTTCAGCATTTATTCTACATAAATGAATGTGCACAACAGGTAATGAAATATGTGAAAAGACGAAGGTTCAGGTAGCTGATCTTGTTCCTTATAGATAAATATACTCCATTTTTTACTTACACTGGGTCCACTTGTTCACTTGCCAAGTTTCCCGAGCAATTAGGTGACAGGCAGACACACATCTCTGCTGGAAGGAGAAAAACACCTCACTCCCTGCAAGGAGATGCAGTCAGCTGGTGCATCTCCACTAACGTGGTGCCTGGCTGTGGGTCCAACAGGCAGCTTCAGTCACTCCTAGCCAAGGAAATGGCCGTAACGCCTAGGAACAACTCCGTGCTCTCACAGACTTATGCCAGCGTGTGCAGCTTATTAAAGGTAGTTGGTGTTTTAGACATAGATAGATTGAGAATTTTCAAAAGCTTCCCAGTGTCTAGTGTTTACTGACATAGCAGATCTGAATAGCAGATCTGGCCATGCACCTCTCTTCACCATTGTTAACATGAGGAAACAACAGTACTGTGTCCCATGAGGGAATGGTCCGGATGAAACACATTGGAAACTGCAAGACGCTGGTGATGGAAGTCATCCGGGTACACCAGAGAGGTAGCTAAGGCTTCTCCAGAGGGGGCACATGCCCCTTCCAAAGGTGGCTGTGTGTTCTGCACTCTGTGCCAGACCCTTTCTGCAAGGGCACAGTGTCCTGTACCTGTATAGTTAATGAAAGGATTTCCAGGGATTTTCTCCAAACTTGAATCACACAACCAATGCTTGAAAGGGCATACATTCAGTCATCTCCTATTAGACTATGCTTGTGAGTGCTGGCAGGATCAACCTCTGTGAAAGGCACAAAACTGATATGCTGAAGTAAAATCTATATGATATTATTTCTGTGTCTGTAATATGTCTTTAAACAGAGAGCTTGTTTCACACTAATGTCTGAGCGTGGTGATTTTGGCAAGGAGTGCAAGCCACTGCACGATGAAATGTTGGAAAGTAAAAGCACCTTCATGTGGTGTTTCAAATAAGACAAGTAGCACCTTCAATGTTTCTAAGAAGTTCAAAGGGCAAATTTTTCCCCATATGGAAAATAAGTGATCACTCTGTATAAGAGTATGCTTCTGTATAAGCATAATAGTTGTTTCAGAGCTTATATTTGCTGCACAACTCAGCATTTAATACAAGAGCTCAATACTGAAACAGAAATATTATTGTTGCCAAAGGAAGGTGTAAGCACGCCATTGGCACATACCCAAGCCAAAACTGTGAGCAGCAGCCGACTTCCCTGCAAACATCCCATGACAGGCCCTACGGTGAGCAGAAAGGATGTGTCCATCTCGCTGCCTGCAGTCACTGCCAGTGGGCAGCCGGGCATCACATGGACTTCAGAATATTCTGTTTGATGCACAGAAGAAATTATTTGCCCTTCTCTGGCATTACAGTGATTAAGAGATGAAAGACCCTGAGAAAAATGGAGGAGAATTAACCACATCTTTGGGCTTTGACTGGGGATAGTCTGACAAAGGAAGAAAAACTCGTTTTGAAAAGTATTGGCTATATTTTGCTTTGGTCAGTCTGAGAGCTCTGAGAGAAGAATAGTGGATGATATAAAACTACAAGCTGCTTGTTGCACCAATCTCAGGAATCTCTAGAGTATATTGCTGGTTGCTTTTAGGCATCAATAAAACTAAAGCATGCAATGCAATAGGTACAATTCCCCTAAATTTGAGATTTTGTACTGCTTTCATGTCGATATCATATATTTAAGCATAGAGCTCCATGACAAGAGAAGATAATTGTTAAAACCAGGAAAGGTGCATCACCAATTGAATCCTTCAAGATGGAAATCTTTCTGTTAGTCCTTCCTTTGCAATCTGAAATGCATCTGCCTTCAGGTCCAGTTCTGTTAGTACTCCTGCATAACAAGAAGAAAGGGCACTTCAGATTCCAGGAAGCAAGGAACTTATTTAGATTAAAGAAGACAAGACTAATGATGTGGTATAAAACGGAACAACCTTGAGCTAAAGAGGAATGATTGATTTTAGAAGTAAGTTTAACATTAGCAATGCATTATGTTGGAAAATTACTCTCCATTCCATTTATATCCTTGTTTACTACCAGGAGAGAAATCTATGAAATTAACAGGATTTTCTTTGCACTGGTAATACCGAGTCAACTCATAATTCTCAACATTGGTCATATGTCCACTCAAGTCAATTGTAGGGTTTCAGTAAAGACCAACATGCAGTTGTTAGTTAATAGGGATAAATTAAATTAGAGAATGAAGATCATTTAAAAAAAATTTCAAAAAAATTCAAAAAGCATTTATTCTGGATACCAGTATGATGACTTTGTTCCAAGTTTAATGAGCCCTTGCTGTGGCTCATTAGATTCTGTGGCTGCTTAGATAGCTTTGCATGTGCGGTAGCCGTAAGAGTTGTTGGGGCTATAAGGCTGTATGGCCTCTTAAATACTGCTGTTAGGCCTACCATTTTTAGAAAGTCCACCATCAATATATGCTTTTGGTCATAACAATTTTTCCCTTTCATCCTCATTCTCCAGAACAGTTTGTTTAAAAATATTATGATATATTTCTGTACATTAAATAGGTGATTGATTATTCCTTTCTTAATGAAGCTACAGAATGAAAGCATCAGCAAGTGAGCAGATTAACTGGTATTTGTCATTCTAAAGCCGATCAATGTATCATTTTGTGTCATTACTCTTTTAGCCCTCACTGACTGGGATATAGTGAAGTGCGGTACACTTCAGCAATTATACTCAGGAATTTTGGTGTTTCTGTTACAAATATGCCTGTTCTAAAGAAAATGCATGATTTATTGTCCCATCCATTTTTTTGGCACCCTATGGAATTTAATGTCATTTAGTGACAGCAAATAAAGTGGAATCCCCATAAAAGCCATGTGTCCCACTGAGTCTTCATCCATGTCATGAAAGTAAATTTGCTGCCATAATAATTGTGGGATTTTTTTGCCACCTGGAAAGGTAATATTGGAAGATTTGTGGCTACTACTTTGTTCACATGTTTGCAATACTAAAAAATCATAGAAGTTAGCAAGGTTTACTAAGAAGCCTTGTTGAGCAATGCAATGAAGAAGACTTCCTTTTATGCATAGTAGTGGTGAATGTGCATGAGTGGTCATCTCCTCTGAAGTTCTCCTTCTCTATGCTACTGGCTGTAGACCACTGAAAAATAAGGAATTTATATTCTAGATCTCTTACATAGGATGACATAGTTTAGATGAAAATATACAGCTGATCCTTGGGTTATTCACAGTATTGACCTACCATAGTCCCAGCTGAATTCATTTAGAGGAAAATCCCTTTCTTAATCCCAAATATTGCAATTAATTCAATACCAAGCATTTCATTAAAATATGCCAAGCAGACACCAGAATTTCAATGACTGAATTTTCAGTACAACTGGCCTCTTTGTCCTTATCTTTAATGAAAATGAGTATTTTCACTACTGAAAAAAACTCTAGCTGATCAGAACATTACAGCTTATATTTTAAACGCATTAGATAGTGTTTGGGTAAAGCCTTAAGTGTGGTAATAACTTTCTACCCCACTAATTTGACATCCAGAAGTATGCAGTCCTTTGTAAACAGTCTTGCCGCCTCCATCCATACCACTAAACTCCTTGGAGGCAGGTAGCCGCCTGCAGAAAGCCTATTGACAGGCCTCCAAATCTGTGCCAACTCCCAGGCCACGTGCTGGGAAAGCATTAGCTAGCAACAGCCCTCCCTGGCTAGTGTTCAGACCATCGGATGTCCATCACGAGCAACAGTGCCACTGCCGGGGATCTCGTTGAGTCACACAGAGTGAGATGAACTCCAAAGTCTCATTTAGGCGTTTCTCTCCTACTCAGCGTTGTTTCCTCTTAGTTCCCGATGCCAAAGTTGTGGCACTCTTGGCTGTAGCGGGACCATTAGATAATAGAGATGAGTGATGTCTGGCCCCACTACAAGCAAAACGTGCTGTAGCATCCCTGGGCCAGGACTGCACTCACAGGATTGAGCAAAGAGGTGGCAGTTACAGGTGGCATGCAAAATACACTGCAGCAATGCCGGGCTCCTGTTCTTTTGTTTCTTCTCTCTTACTTCCAAAAACTAAACATGCAGAAGTGCTAGTGTTTCTACCGTAAAATCTGAAGACTGGAAAAGCAGAATTTGAAGTGGATTATTCTGACAATCTACACATTTCTTATATTAGGATTTATTTTTTATGGTCAGCAAGAAATCTGATTAGAGTGTGTTAGTAAACTTTTTTAATGCAAAAGGATTCTTTGTGTATTTCCAGTAGCCCTAGATTGTGGGCAATGCTAGAATAAATAGATTATTCCTGAAGTAAGTGATTCTACAAAAAGAATTGTGCCATGTTATCCATTTCTCCAGCTTCATACTCTTAATTTCATTAGACTGCCTCCATTGCATTCTAATAAATTGGTTTAAGCATAATTTTTACATATATATATATATTTAAAAGCTCTCTAAAGGCTAAAAAGAGTGCTCAGTAATGAATACTGTGTATTTTCTATTCACATTTTAACTATTTTTTTCTTGGGAAATATGTGTGGAAAAACAAAGGTTGTTTGATCAGCTACTGAGCTTGTCACTGAGAGTTATGGCTACCTGATGCATAGGTTAAAATTGCCTACAGAAGTCTGGGATAACAGTTTTTGCTCACTGAATTTAGGATTCCCATTTGAAAATATGGATCTGCAGAAAAGTCTTCTCTTTGGGTATGATAAAAGGAGAGCTTTGTCATTTTCTATATATTTGAGGAGGCAAAATAAGTGCAAACAAGGAGTCTAGTCTGCAAAAGGAACATCACAACACAGCTTCCTAGTCTCTAAAGCAGTTAAAAACTGGATGAAGGGCACATGCTTGCAGAAAATGGTAGCCGAATGGGACAGCAGTTTCAAGTGAAGCCATATGGTTTGATTCAAATTATTCTAAAATGTTCTCTTTTTTTTTTGGTCTCAATAAAAAAGTGTCCTGTTGAAGCCAGTAGAGACATTTACCTTTCAGAAAATATCTTTGAGCTGTGAAAATAAGCATTTCCTTTTTTTGTTGTTTTTTTGCTTTTTTTTGTTTTTTTCTTTTTTTCTTGTTTAAGCAATTGTACTTGCTCAAAGAAGAGTGAGACCTGCTTCATTGATCCTTAGATAAATTTACCTTCGTGTTTTATATTTTCTCTGTGATGAAATAGATTATTGAATGTGCATTGAATGATGTGTTACTTGGTGTCCTCTGCATATTTATTTCATCTGTTTTTAATTATTTTATAATTAGATCTCCTGTTTTAGCCATTTAACTGACTTATCAGTGTAGGCCAAAGACAATCACGTAACAGACACTGACCGCTCCTTTAGTCCTTATGAATATAATGGAAAAGATCAATTTAGATTTACAACACTTTTTCAACACTGCAGATTTAACCTCTTTTATACTTGATGTACAGTGCTTTCATTCTAATTTTCAGAATGAATAAATACCCAATATAGAAATGAACAATAAAATATTGTCTGAATAAAATTTATGCAGCAGAGCCTAACCACACTCACTTTTTCAAACCACTTGTGGCAGCAGCAAGCTCAGTTTATAAAAAAATAAAATCAGTTATGAAATTCAGGTCCAATTTCTGTACTTCTGAAAAAGGTAATAACTGGAAGACAGAAAAAAGTTTTGAGGGTTGCTAAATTATTCCTAAATTTTCCTACATGATTTATTTTCTCATTTTAAGACAAGGAGGTCACCTTATTCCATCTCTTTGTAAACAGTGGTTTTTTATTGTTTTCCAGGTAGAAAGCAACACAGTATCAAGCCCTAATGTGTTATGTTCTTCCTCTTGGAAAGGAGGTTGAAGAGCAAGTCATTGTAAGGAAAGCTTACGGGAGAAATTTATGAGCTTTCCTCTATGGAAGAGCGCTTATTCTCCATGCAGCTTTTGTCAAACATTTTTAACAAATTGTAATAACCTTTGTCATATCTCATTTTCTTGCATAAACAAGTCACATTGAAACTATAAATGATGGAAAATTTAATCCACATGGCTTGCACTATCAAAACTGTTAAGCTGGATTCTTTTCCACCATGTCAGCGGTGCATTATCTGTTTTATAGAAATGCTGAAAAGATTGCTTTTTAAGGGAGATAGCATAGGACCTGCGTACATCTCCTCCTCCAGCCTGCATGAGCTGATGTTTTTGCTTTCAGTTCTTCCTGAAGCTGGGAAAATATTTCAGCATTTGTCTTTCTGTATCCTTCTGGAGAGGTTATTTCCACCCACCCCTAGGAATTTGCACACAGACTTTCACTGGAGCTCTTTGGTTTCCGCCTGCGCTCCTGCCTCAACCATGCAGGTTTGCTCGGGATGTGCTGTGGTGCATCAGCTCGCAGGCAAAGGCTCCTCTCCTCTCCTCTCCTCTCCTCTCCTCTCCTCTCTCCTCTCCTCTAACATAGCAAATGTTCTTTTTCCCTCTCCCCATCAGCCTCACGACACACTGAAGTCATAAAGTACCCTCCTTCCCACAAATTAAGAGGGGTGAGGGTACGGGTAGCGTGTAGCAGGGATTTTGAGATTGATTGATTTTGCCCTACCCTAAGTGGGCAGCACAACCCACTTTTACCCAAAATCTGTCACTGTGTTTCTTGTGAGAGCTCTTCACCCAAATCAATAGTCCCTCTGAAGGAGACCACCTGCTTCCTTCCTTCCTTTCCAGTTCTTCCTGTTTTCACTTGAGAGTGCATCCACCTTCCTGAGGCTTTCATTTGTACCCTATCAGATTAATATTACTGATGCCATACATCGTCTATAAACTTCACCTATTTCGTTATCTAGTGCCTCCCATGAATTTTATATATTTAACATTTAAAAATAATATAACGGTGGTACATGGTATTCAACCCAGAAAAACCCTGAGCACTGTGAAGAAATCATCTCCAGTTTCTGACTATCAGAGGGACTACAGAGGAACCCCGCTAGCTTCACTGTAGACTCAGACCTCCCAAATGTAACCAGATTTCTGAAGGCCTGCAGCCATCTCATTACCTCTGACTTTGTATCAGGGGGAAAAGGAAAAGCTGCTTTCTGGGCAAAAGCTTTCAAGCACTTGTTCCCCTTCCATACAAATGCCAGGACAAGGGCACTGTGAGCGGTTTATATGCAGCTATGGTCATAATCCTAAATAGCCTTGCTTTTATGGGGATTAAATTAGGCCTCAAATAATACTGGAACATAACTCTGGTGGTCTAATTGGTTAATTATGCCATTTTAACAGTGATACACTTTTATTATTACAGAAGAGGTCACAAAACTGTTTGCAGATGTTTAACTTCCATTTTTTTAATTCTAGCACTATATAATGTAGCAAAACAGCTTTTAAAGATCTTCATTGGTACATATGCTTATGATGATTTTCCCTGACTAATGTTTTAACAATTTTTTTAAACTGAACATTTTCTGCCATATGACCATCCCTGAAATCATAAACTGTGGCAAAACTCTGCTGAAAATTAAATAAATGAAGAATTGGTACTTACTAATTAGCTAGGAAGAAAAGTTTATGAGAGGTGGATTGAATAAATATCAAAGCTTCTGAGTTATATTATCTTTCATAAATTGGCTTTTCTCCAATTAGTGTATGTTTTTAAAAGCAGGCAAATAAGATGAAAGGAGCTGCATCAGAATTGATTACTGTTGAAATAAAATGGAAGTTGCTGCTTTTGATAAAATATAAGACTATGGCAGTGCTTGAATAATTTTATGGGAACTTGCTGCCTAAGGCATATGTTTTACTATCTGATACTGAACACATGAGAAAAGACCATCTGTTTTTTTCAGCCTGAACAAATATACGATCCAGATTGAAACACTGGAGGCCAAATATAATTGCATTGTGTTTTGCCTTGTACCACTGTGCACCTACAGCAGCATCCTCTTGTATTGCATGCTTCATAGCTGGCATTTGAAAATACCTCCTCCTCTTTTAGGTAATGCGAGGTCTAATAAAATCCTCTACTCTTCATCCATCCTCATAGAAATAGTCCAGGAGAGCAAGGAACAAGTTTTGGTAGGACTGGACCACTGCGGTGTTTGAACCTGAATCTGATGGCTTTGCTTCTGTGGGACCCAGCTGTCTGCTGAGATTCTGGCTATGGGTTGAGCTCTCCGGGCAACCTCCCTGCAATGAAGTGTCACTTCCACTTTGTTGCCCAAGGAGCAGAGTAATTTTTTTAAAAGAAGAAGGAAAAAAAAAAAAAAGTAGAAGGTGAATCCTGGCTATTAGTTTATTTTGAAGGAAAGCGCTTCGGTGGTAAATAAAGAACAGAAAATGTCCCAGAACAGCTAAATCTTTTACTTTTGTTGCTCATGTTGTGTTTTACAGCACCCTGAATTGTGCTTTTGCTTTGCGAGGCTAATAGAAGGACTGAGCTTCTCCCTTCCTCCAAAGGGCTCAGAGACTAATTTTAGACATAATGTGCTGAATAGCAGGAGAAAAAAAAAGTGCTCACTGGTGGAGGAAGGAATGAGGTATAGAAGGTCAAGATTTGGGTGGACAAATGCAAACATTTTTTTCGTTCTTTAATAATAAATTAATAACAATTCCTCATTTTCCTCATTTCTTGTAAAGCTCCTGGAAAAAAAATGAGAACAAAAGGTTATAGAGGTTTGGAAAAATATCTTTCCAAGACTATTCTTGGGTATTACTGTGAGGGTTGTTTCTCTTTCTCCTGGATAATCTGCAAAACTATGCCTACCCAGGTGCTAATCTAAACTGTGCACCTGGCTTTCCCGGACATTTACTTTATTTTGATTAATGCACTGCCGTACTGTTCTGGTTCTCTCTCTCGACTCGCTTTTCCAATTTAACAAGCATTTGCCCACACTGATCTTCTAAATGACAGTCCTGAGGCAATGTGGCAATTCATCCTCAGTGCTTACGAGGGAGGGTGATTTTGTGACACTGGGACTGGGCTAGGACACAAAAAGGTTTCCACTTATTCCACCATTCTGCCAAAGTGAGTAGCCTTAGGCTACCGGATTACCTTTTCTGCGCAGTGATCTCCACCTATGGAGACCTGGGAGTCACAAACTTGCCTTTTTTTTTTTTTTTTTCTACAGCGTCTGTTTTCTATAATTGTGCTATAAGAGATCTCTTCCAAGTGAAAACTTGCACTGTGTGCTTGGACAAGATCCAGTACAACTGGGCCTCAGTTTTGATTGGTATTATTGGAATACAGCTAAACAAGAGCAATTTTTAATTCCTAAACACAAAAGAAGGAAGAAAATATTATTTTAACTGATGCAGGGCTAAAAAAAGTTGGCAAAGAAAATAACATCCTTTTACTGTAGATACTAAGTCACTTCTCCATTTTATTTTGCCCTCCCTGCAAGTCTTAACTGGGAAAAACCACATTTATGCCTGTAGGACTCAGTTATAGAGGGTTCATATCCGAAGACCTTGAGAAGCTGAAAGTACTAGTAACGTTCTGGGAAATTTTCCCAGAGTTAAAAAGTGGGGAGCAGGAAGAGTAAGATAGTTCAGAAGTTGGATCATTGTCCCTTGAACGAGGCTTCTATGAAAACTTTAAGCATATATCTGCTGATCTTTTTCTTTCTGTGGTCTCGAACCAATGGCATGTAAAAGACACTGTTCTACCCTCTTGGGCACTATGAAACCATTGCTGCTTTATCTTCATCAATCTCTATTTTTTAATAGAATTTATATGCAAGTTCCTATCAGACTTGATTTTCAGGCAGGAACTTCTTTCCAGTGGTGAAGTGGTATGTGACAAAATTTGCTTCCAGTATCTTACCATGGTGCGTGTCAGCTTTTGTAATAAAAATTCAGAAGATATGGACTTACATTTTCATTAATGCAGTGGATATATGACACTAAAAACTATCATCTCACTGAAAAGTCTGTATCTTATAAGGAGAAGATCGTATTTAATTCCTGAAGTGAAACTGGGGACTGATGCAATGATATGATACTAAAGTTTGATTCTAGTAGTTAAAATCGGAGAAGAATCTAGGTTGGACAGGATCTCTAGGTTATCTAGTCCAACTTTCCACTCAGAGCAGAGCTAACTCCGAAGTTAGGTCAGAGCCTTTTCCAGCTGAGTTCTGCAAGTCTCCAAAGACATAGATTTACAGCCTCTCTTTGGGCAACTTGTTCCAGGGCTGAACCCCCTTCACTGTGATTTTTTTTTCTTATAGCTAGTCATGATTTTCCTTCCTGCAATTTGTGCCTTGTCTCTCCTACTATAGCCAGAATTAGGTAGTTGAAGACAAAAATCGTATCTTTTGATCTCCTCTTGTCCAGGATGAGCAAACTCAGCTCCCCCTGTCCATCGTGAACTCCAGCCTCTGTCCATCTTGGTCGCCCTCCACTGGGCTCACATCACTTTGTCTCTTTATTTGGGGACCCCAAAACTGGACCCAACACTCCAGACGTCGTTTCTCAATCTCATGACAAGGTTCTTGTTAGTACAGTTTGCTATGCGGTAAGATTTCATTGGTACAAGGGCACACTGCTCACTGATGTTCAGCTTGTCCACCAGGACCCCAGAGCACTTTTCTGGAGAGCTGCCTGCTTTGTCCTCAGTGTGATGATTGTGTTTGTTAATGGAAACTCATCAGATTGACGAATGTCTGCATCAGCTATGTAGAACAGTGATTTATACACTTTTTCCTCTTTGCCCTGGAAGATATTTCAACACCTTTCTTATCATGAAGGAGCCATTTGTATTTTGCTACAGGTATATTTCTGCTTTAATTGCAATGCGTATTTGTGTTGAGTTAGAGCATTTACTATCACTTCCGCAATTCAAGTTGCCAGCAATTCAGGCAGGATCCAAAGGCCTGTCCTTTTGTGACTGATTGATTGCCAACATGACTGACAAGTGTTTGGAGAAGGAAATAGCCAAAAAGAAAAAAAAGAAAGATGGAATCAACTCTTACCACTTACAAAATCTGTTACAAGCACTACAATAAAAACTACAGAATATGCACTGTCTTGCAGTTTTGGTGATATTCAGTGTGCTGCATGACTGGCCATTGCATGGTATCATTGGTGAAATGAACTTTTATTCTGAGGTGTTTCAGAAACAGTGGGTTTTTACCAGCACAGTGGCAAAGTAGTACAAAAGCAAAGAAACTTCCCTGTCATCCTTGGTGTGGGCCCCAGGGCAATAGCAGCTCTTCAGGCTCACAGCTGCAAATACTGTGTATGCGCTGTATGCAGGAAGGGTCAGACATGGGATATGTGAGAATTTCTGCAGTGATACCAGCTCTTTGCATCTTCCTTGCAAAATCTTTGAGCTACGTGTCCACGCAGTGCTTTGCCTGCATGTATCCATCAGTCCCATAGAACATGTGAGCTAGTCTGCACAGCCAAAATTGCAGCAGTTTTTTCCCAACAGGGACCTCATGACTTGTGTGAGATCATCTAGCTTTACTCCTGTGTTTTAATTTCCTTAGCTGATTGCATGATTTTACATTTACTCCCAAAGTGGAACTTGGTCAGCCAGGACAGTGATGCCGTAACTCAGCTACCTTTGAATGTCCGCCCACTTGGACATGAAGTCTGTTGTCCATACAGGAATTCTTTTTCAGACTGAGGAGAGATCTCTCCTTTTGATGATCTTTTCTTAGAGCCACTAGGAGTGGTTGGATTGGATAAACATACCAAAATAACTGTGTATACTGGGTCATTTCATGAAAAAAAAATACTGATTCTTGTGGTTTAGCTTTCGATACATCTACCAGAGGTTGTACCAGTGCTGCTCAGAAGCAGTTAGTTTGTGAATAGGTTATTCTAATGTCCTTAATGAACTAAGTAGTGAATCAATTTCCTTTTATTAATGAAGACCATTGGTGAAGCAGGATCAATATATGATATTTGAGTCAGTGTTCTGAAAAAGATATTAATGATTTTTTGTGTTCTTTCTTTTTCAGTTTTCTCCTTGTGTTTGGTTGCTTGATTTTGTCCGTGTTTTCTACTATTCCTGAACACACAAAACTTGCCTCTGGTTGTCTCTTCATTTTGGTAAGTGAAATTTCTAAAAGCAGTTTTACAAAAATGTTAATGTACACACAAATTCTCTTTATCACCATGAAGAGAAAAGTGTAATTACTGAATGCTTTAAGAAACAGAATTTTTCGTAATTATGGTGGAGATATTAAAACAGATGATTCCACCATATTTTTCTTTAAAAATAAGTCTGATATTGTATGAAAGTATTAACAAAAAAATGAATTTCGTCTTGTTCTTTGCTTGAGAATTTGCTTGAGAATTGCTGGGTTTTGTTACTAATAGCTTTTGTAGTGCAGTTTGGCAGTGACTGAGCATGAGGGACCTTTGATACTGCTGCTGCCATTTATAAAGTCAGCATGTAATAAGAGACATTTATACTTAAAATAGGAAATAATTTTAGTATCTTAGATACCAATTTGTCCTAGCTATTGGTAGATACTGACTTTTTAGTGGTAGTTGCTGCAATAGGATGTGGTAGTTTCATTCTTTCCTCATAATACATGCTTTTGTGAAATGTTGCTCTCTCCTTTTTTGTGTGTTTGTTTGTTTGCTTGCTTGCTTTTGTTTTCCCCTTCTGAGCTCATTATAAATGGCTTTAATCTGTAAAAGAGCTTAACATTTTTCATGCATTGTATAAATGCTGCTTTATTCACCCGCTGCTGGGAGTGTCATTTAGTCTCGCGCGTGATGGCCCGCGTATAAGCAGCAGTCATTACAATGTCGCTAGATACCCAGAGTTATCGTGGCTATTTCAGCTCCAGGTGTGCAGGGGACTGTGGCTGGTCAGGTAGTGCTGTAGGAACTGTTGACAAATGCCAGCGTTTTCATTGTCGTCACTGCATATATCCAAAGTCCTGCTCATCAGGACGAATCCCAGTTAGTAAAGCGAGCAGGACGACAGCGTAGCGGCAGCGCACAGTGCATCTCTGCAGCTCAGCGTGGTCCTGCACCGAAGTACCAAACCTAAATGTCCCAAGAGGGTTAGGCGCAGAAGTATGGTGCTGCTTCTCAGCAGGGTTCCTTTAATACCGGGAGAAGCCTACAAAATACAGTATTCTGTTTCCCATATCCACACTAGCTCTTCCAGAAAAGGCCAAGTGGCGTTAAGCCAGCTAAGAGCCATCAGATTTAATCCTGGAGCCGTAGTATTGTATGTTATTAACATATTTGAGCAGCTCTTTGCAAATAGAAGTTTGTCTGAATGTTCCATAACTAATTACATTATTGTAATTATTATACTAATTGCTAAGATTTTCTGGTATATAAAACATGAAAATTTGATTAGCCCCAAATACCTTACATACAACAGAAGGTGCCTTGTGCCTGACAAGTAATCTGTTTGCCTCTGCACTTATGCAAATTTCTTGCAGATAAGCCATTTCTCCTCACATGAAATCCGAATTTCCCAAGGGCCACATATTTGTTGGCTGTGTTTGCCTGCTCACCGCTGACTTCTCGGATGGCTGATAGACACGTTCCCCGTGGTGCACCGGGCCTTGCTGGGAGCTCTGGAGGAGCTTTGGGGCTCCCATCCAGGCTCATCCGGCCCCGTTGAGAGCCCCAATCCTGTACCCAGGAGGAGAAGGGCCCTGGGAACCCGCGGCTCTTCCTGCTGGTGGGAGTTGAGATGCTGCTCAGTGGCTTTGTGCTTCTTCTTGTCCCACCGTCTTGCTTTTGAATGCAGAAACGGCCCCACGGAGGAAGAAGGTGCATAGTTAATCCTCGAAGCATCCGTACCAGGTTTAGTAGCCTGGCCCGACATTTCTATGCTGTGTCCTAGTGCGTTCAGCAAGCCCTTGGCAGGAATAGATCTGGCGATGACAAATTTTACAGCTCCTGCTGCGGGTCTCTAATGGAGAAAAACATAAACAGAGCAAAGTATGTAGTTGCAGAAGCAGGCTAAAACTGACTGGTTTATTCCAGTTTGCCAATGCATGATTTACTCTCTTCTCCACATACCGAACCATTAGCTGGTATTAACAATGTTATCAAAGCAGGCTATTGAAAATACATACTCGTAAGACACTACAGTTTTGCATTAACTCAGGAACGGTTGTTTTGCCTGTGCCGACATATAATTGCCATCACTGAAGTTTCCACAACCTTTTGCTTGCAGTGATTCACACAGTTCTAGCAAATGTGTCACTTACTTAGTAGAGAGAGTTGTATCTGCCTTAGCACTGTTTTGCTTCGTGCTGGAGATGGAAGCTATATGTTTATTTTCTAGCAAAGTACAGTAGAAATGCAGCAATCTCTGGAGCTGCCTGCTGGGTTTCTGTGAATGTTTGCTTCAGAGATTTATTCCAGATGGTGCCCCCCTAGAGCCATGCTAATTAGCTAAAAAGCTAATGTAATGCTCCGTCAGCCTAATACCTGAGCTGCTGCCTGCACTGGCACCGGTGGCTTTTGACATATTGCAGCTATTCACAATTACACGGCAAGGTTAAAGAGGAAAGTGTAAATGAGGTAAGTAAACCTTTCCCCCACTACTCAGGAAGGCCAGAAGAGCTGGAATTATTTTCCTGCAATCAGTCAATCCCATTTGTTTCCCTGAGCCTCACCGTACAAGGGAGCAGGAAAAATATCTCCTAAGCACCACATCCTAGGTACTATTTCAGAAAGGCACAACCCTGTGCAGTAACTCAAGGCAAATGATTGGTTAGGGAAAGCAGCACTGGTTTGAGTGTCAGCATGGGTTAATGGACACATCTGGATGGCAGAAACTCCTGAGAGCTGCTCCCAGCACCAATCCAGCTCTGCCACACTTCGTTTTCTTCCACACAGCCAGAGTCTTGTCATCGAATCAAGTACTCCTATACCCATAGTCACCTTCTGTTCATCAGCGGCCTGGCAGAGGAAAGGGACTTCATACTTGTGTTTCACCCTGCAAACGAAAGTTCCTCAGACATGCTAAGTGTATGCTGGCTATTGTTATATCAGTAATGAACTTTGTTAGATTTGTTTCCAGAAATAATAAGTCCAATAAGAGGGAGAGCATCAGATAACTCCTTATACCCATCAATTACAATTATCCTTTAGCCTTGCCTGTGCACACAGCTTCTGGCACTCAAGCTGTAACAGTGATATATCCCAGAACAGACAGGAGAATAAAATCTACTTGAACATCAAAAAAGCCACAAGCAGCTTAAGAATCCAACTAACACAGCAAGAAAATAATCTTTGGTGTATTGCTGATCTCCTGCAAGTACATTTACTGGCACTTTATCAAATAATAAACACGAGGGAAGTAAAACTTAGGGCGAGAAGGCAAAAATCAAATCTTTTGGGGAAGATAGCCAAGAAGGAGTATATCTGGAGTGGGAGGTCATTCACTCTCACGACCAAACTGTCTATATTTCAAGAACACTTGCTGCTAGAGCTGCAAGAACACTAGAGCTGTGTGAATAACTAATCCATTTCATTTTGTTTGCTGTCAGGTCAAAAAAATAAATAAAATAATGTTGGGTTGACCCACAAAGTTGGCAAATTAAGAATTCCCAAAAAGGTCTTGGATCAGATGAAGTATTTCATTTGACCTGGTATAAGACATTCTTTGTGCATTTCAACATTTTAGAAGCTTTGGCTTAAAAGTAAAATTGAGACTGTGAAAAAGAAATGTTATTTTTATTTGAAGAGACAGAGCATTTCATTTTTTTTCATAATTTTCATTTTTAATCAAGTTGAAGAGTTTGCAAAATTCCTATGAATTTCTGCAGAACTGTTTTCGTCAAATCTGTTTTGTGTTTTTCTTCAAGAAGGCTGGGATAGAAAACTGCCCAGTTCTGTAGGGTAAGGGCCTCTGAAAGTGTATTATAGGAACACATTCTTCAGGCAGAAATAGCTCCCAAGCGGATTATGTGCTGTAGGTGAAAGTAGCTTGTACATGTATTGTGGCCAGTTACATGATTCCCAAGGGAAAGTGCAGTAAGTGCATCTAGTAATTAAGTTCTTCCTAAGTTCATCTTTTCTAATATTTTCCCATAAAAGAGATACAGAAAAGGAATGAACACTGATTAAAAAAACATAACGTATAGGTACCCAGTAGCAGGCAAGCACATATTCAATTTTATTTGCTCTACAGTGGTGAATATGCAACTGCCTTCATCCATCCACAGATATATAATCCTATAAATTCCAGCTACAAAATTTTAAGGCTGGGCAGAGTAGATAAAGAAAGGAAGTACTGTATTCATAAAAGTAACATTTTTTGGTTTAAATGTATTGGCCCTAGAACTTAAATCATTTATTGACACATGGATAAAAGACCAGCAGACCTGATCAGAGAAATGAATGGCTCTGTAGGACATGCTAGTAGTGCATGTAAGGTAAAAAAAAAAAAAAAGAAGAATGATCATGGGAGATTTCAATTATAGATGTATTTCTAGCAAATAAAATAGTATATAGACCACATGTTATTGCAGCGCTGTTGAGTCTTCTTCTGGGAGAAACAGATGAAATGATCCCTGAGCAAAAAAAACAGTGAATTTTGAGTTTGCTAGAACTTACCAAAACTCAAAATCCATGTTTCTTGGGAAAATACTTTATTTCATCCCAAACAAGGATCTGAAATTTCAGAATTTCCATGTGGAAATCTCAGAAAAATTACATCAGTCAGATATGTGAAACTGATGCTATCAAAGTCAGGCTGAGGGAGGGGAATTTAATTTTACTAAGGTCGAAGCCTTCATATTTCCAATCTTTTTTAGATTTGTGTACACTTGTACTAATGAGGCGATAACATGAGCATGAACTAATTCAGCCATAGTGTAATAAACTACTTGCTAGCATTGAAAGAAAATACTTTTACTTTACTAAAACTGATGTTTGTCATGTGTTTACTGATGAAACTGATACTTTCCTATTATTGTGTTTCGATTTCCTCACATCAGAGTCCGCCGTTGTTTCAGAGTTTTTGACCAAGTCTCATTACAACTGCATGAGAATTGTTGTGTGCAAACAGAAGACTTTCACCTAAAATGCAAGTTCTGAGTGTGCTTCCCCAAAATAAAAAATTATTAGGAAGAGGTCCAAGTGAACCAACCAACTTCTAAAAAAAATAGGCACACACCATAGCTAGGGAGAGAGATTAAAGTAGCAGTGAAAATGTTTCCATAACAAAGGAGCGTGGCACAGCATATGGAACTTTAGAGGAAAAATCTATTATCAATAGTGTTGAGAATGATAAAATGCACTTAAAACATATTGGAAAACAAAAGAAGTCTCAATACTGGCACAAGATTTACTGATACGGGTCTGGGCTCGATTATGTTGTCTAAAAGTTATGCCCTTTCTTCTATTTTTCTGTGTGAAGCACAAGTAAACTTTGTTAAGAAGGAAGAATCACACATTTGAATCACTTTTTCTGATGCAGTTAAAAATAGGCATATATATATGCATGTCCATTATAGATCTACTAGTAAAATTTAAATATATTTGATGGCTACAGTCAGCTACAGAGCATTAACATATGTGTTCTGCAGTCAGTGCAAAGAAAAATCTTGTAACTGAATCGCTTACTGAAGATAGGATAACTGTGAGGAGCCACCTCAGGTGCCACAGCCTTCAGCAGCAAATGCAGGAGGAGGCAAGATGGAATTTCAGAGCTACTGTCAGAGCATTTGCCAGCTCTGACAGAGCTACCAGCGAGTTATCCTTCAGCGGGAAATCTCCATTCATTGTGTAATGCTAAGATCCCTGGAGTTGTCACAATTCATTGACTTCTGGATGAAATACCATCCATGAAATTTTTTCCTATTCTGTCTGAATGAACAGAGTATTTATTTATACAGAAAAGGATGATACTGTAGAATGAAAAAAAAAAAAGATAGATGAAAACAGGAAAACCACAAGCAATGGTGTATGTACTAGCATAGCACAACTCATGATCTGCTATACTTTAAAATTGCTAAGTTGTAGTAAAAAGCCTTTTTTTAACAGGCACATTATATTTTGTTGTGTTTGTTATCTAGTTCTTTGTAAGAGATCTCACTTAGCTTATCTTGTCTGTGACATTTTATTGCTGTGCAGAAAGTCTGCAGAGGGGGTATTAGTTCTGTTAAGGATCACGTCCTGATTCCTTTCTCTCAGCACAGGAAGGAGTGGTGTTTTTTCAGAGGCAAAGAACATATTCCTAAGAGGCAGAGGAGTCTCTGCCTTACTCAGACAAGAGCCTTTTAGCCATTCAAGAGGCCGTTTTGTCTAGGAAGATACTCATGACTTGAAGATTTGGAGGTTAAGAGTGGAAAATGGGGAGAAGCAGATGGTTGTGACACGATGTGAGGATCCAGATTAGTACAGAGATAATTCTTTGAGGAGGGAAGAACATGTCTCCTTTTAGACTAATCAACACTGTGTTAAAGAAGCAAGCCAGCTGTCCTTGACCTTCTTTAAGGACAAATGAGCAACATTTCTCACACAACTGTTCTTCCATGACATGTCTCCCTTCGTTTCTTGTCAGTTCAAGTGATAACAAAGTAGCATGGGAAATAATTGCTTCCAAATCATAAGTGTAACATTTTCCGTAGATGTAGATTTATAATGACTTACGCTAGTATACTGGCTTTATGACAAAGTCTGATAAAGATCCAAACTTGTAACAGAGAAAACAAGGACTACCTTACTAGAGCAGCCAACAAACAATTTAGATTACAATAGTAAAAAAGGATAGATATCAAACTTTTTATCAGAAATTCAGACCTGACCCTTGTAAAGGCAATATTGATATGCCAAATGGAAATGCAGAATGTGTCTCTAGAGGAAATCCAAAGTACACGGTTATAAATAATATGCAAGGGAAAAGTCTGCAAGATATTAAATTGCAAAAGGAAAAGAATGCTGAAAGGCAAAACATTGGTGATACAAAAACTGTCTGGAAGCCCAGAAAATGCCCACCATCCAAGTAACTTAGAGAAACTATAATCCACTCAGTCACTTTGCAGAAGCAGATATGACAAAGCGTGTAGAGACATATCACTTGAGTCAGAGGTCAATTCACAAGACTCAGTTAAAAAGTCAAGTAAAGAAGTAACAAAATATCAGAAACAAATATCAGAAATATCTGTAAGGACGAAGGGCACAAATGCCTATTGGCATTATAAAAAGAAAATTCCAGAGAGTTTCAAGTGCAGATGAAACACAAGACTTGTTTGACTGGATTTCACAGTGTAGTTGTTAGAATGAAAAGAGGAGACCATGCTAAGCTTTTCACTGAACCCAAGAAACTGAATAAAAATGTCATAAGTGGACAGATCTCTAGAGGTCCCTTTCAACCTCAACCACTCTGTGGTTCTGTGATTCTGTGATTGTACAAGTAACAGAAATGTTTGCTGAGAGAATTTCTTAAAAAAATAGATACCTAAGCAAAATTTTGACAAATTGGTTAAAGTATATTCTAAGTCCAATTTGTCAAAATTTACCAACTGGCAGATAGTTCTTTCTTGAAATTGCTTTCTGAATGTGTTTGGTACTGGAAACATTTTACTATTTCTCATTTCCTGTTAAGAGCTTTGCAAACTGGGAAACTGCGATGAGAATTAACTTAAAACATGAAGAAAGAAAGTATCATTTTCAGAACACATGAAACATGAAACAAAACATCAGGGGAGGAACAGACCTGGAGGAAAATAGGTTTGAAGTCTGTAGAATAAAACAACTCTAAACATGCTAACAAAGAATTAAAATATGTATGTATCTTGTCCCCCTCCTCTTTACATGATGTTGAATGTTACTGATTAATTCACCTGCATGTGTTCAGCTACAACAATTAGCCTAAACTCCTGGCATAGATACAAAATTAGTATAGTTGCCATATCAAAAAAGGATTCAAAGCCTGCACTGGTTCCGGCACCCATCCTGCATTTCTTTCAGACATAGCAAAAGATATCAAGTTCTTCACAAGCATTTCAGGAGGAAGATTTGGGAATCATGTTGCAACAGAAACATGTGCTTGATCATCTGCCCATAACATGTGACATCAGAAATTTGACTAGAGCAGAAAAAATGCCTGAACAAATCGCAAAGGAAATGCAAGGGCTGGAATACAACTGTGCAGCGCTTCTTTGTTTTCAATATACATAACATTTTAAAACCAAAATGAGACCATTCGTGGCTGATACCTCACTAGAGAAAAAGAAAATGTGAACAGACAAAGCAAGATACAAAGATGTGTTTGGAAAGAAGAAAGTTATTGTAGAGTATGTTTTTAGTGATTTCATCCTATTTCAGGAATTCTCTCAAAAGAATAGTTGTCCTTGCTATGTTAGCAAATGATCTGGAGCAGAGCAGTGCAGTTAAGTGGGATGAGCTGGAAAGAACCATATTTAAGGATGATGCAGTATGTGAAGAGCAGGATAGAAGAAATGGGCAGAGAAATCAGCACTTCTCATTGCCATTTTTGCAATTTGAGAGAGTGCTGAGTGATGACTGGTTTGTCCCTACAAAAGCCATGGCTTGGACTGAGCCACATCTTGACTTCCTGCCTTAAGATGCCTCCTGTTGGCGAGTGCTGTGGTTAGGCTAAGGGCACGCAGGCAGGGACGAGCTTTCAATGGCTGACCCAGGTGGTTACGTGGCCTTTGTGCCTTTGGCATCACAGGTCCCCACCTGCCAGGCCATGGGAGCTATGTGTGGCAGGGACGCTCGCGTGTTGTGACTTCATCTGTGGAGGCCAGAGGGTTTCTGTCCTCCTTCATGACCGCTGAGGAAGGAAAGTTCAGTGGCAGTGCTAGGGATCAGGTATTTATTCTTATATGGTAAATACTTGTGTTTATAAGAGACGATGGAAAACATAATTAAACAGTTAGGCAGCTGCCTAATTCTGCTGCATCTTTACTGCCTGGTTCAAAACTGTTGTTACGTGCTAAAAAAATTCTGGGCTTTCTTTCAGTAAGTGAATGAAGATGCATGACTGATAAGAGCCATTTCAAGTAATGAACACAAAAAGCTAAGGGAGAATGGATAGCAGAAGTGCCATATAACATGTGTGACTCATTCAAACCAAACATGTCATTGGGATTTTTAATATTATATCAATACACTTGTAGCTCTGTATTAGATTAAAAGGCACAAAATTGATCTCTCAACAATCCTCTATTAGCGTACTCATAATTTTAAAAAGCAAGTGCTGTAAAACTATCACATTCATCATGAAACTGATAAATGACAAAAATGTGCATAAATTTCATTTCATGCTTATTGGATATTGCTCTGGGAGCTGAACTGAAATCTCTGGTTGTGATTTATATACCACTAATAGGGTCTGTTCTAGGTTATATTTTCAGATTTATGACTGCCTCTCCCACTGTTAAGCTGTAGTTGGAAAGAATTAAAGCATTAGTTCTTAAAGCGTGTAAATGCCTGCATAGTAGCACTCGTTAGCTGCTTTCTTCAAAAATCTTAGCTTCTAATGTTAGAGCGAGAATTTTGCAAGTATGTATGAATTATACTGTTATTTTGAAGAGCAAAGTATGCAATTATTACTGTCTGCTGATTTTAATCTGGAACCTGGCAGTGGTGTAACAAACAGAAGTGTCCCTAGTCTTTCATGAGCTTCTGTCCTACGACTATTTAAAGCTCACCCCTCCTCAGGTTTCTCCAAGGCGGAGTAGTGTTACACTTCCCCTTAGTTAATGTGCATCCCCATGAAACCTGTTCAAAGTGTAGAGCCAACTCTGGTGCTCAGTCGTTTGGAATCAACAGAGTATTTGCTTGAGAGAAGGCTATAGAAGCTGAGGTGTTATGTTCTTGTTTTAATTGAATGAGAAAACACTCTTGTTTTCTTTTACTCTGAATAACAAATTGTTAGTACTTAATTATATTAGCTATTAATCATGTTAACACGCTGACATTCTTAAATGAGTCATCCATAAATTAACAGATGAAAAAATGTTTATTCTCCCTCTTTTTAACTGATGTGGAAGCAATAGACACTCCTGTTTATGAGTTTTTAGGAAGAGGTAACAGTTCCTGAGCTGATATCAAATAACATTGTTCCTTCTATTTCTCCTATTGTTCTCTTTAGTGAATCTATGCTGATTTACACCAGATGAGTGTCTGCAGTGCAGCTACAGATGCTGGCTTCAGTATGGAAACATTTGGGGATTTATTAAAGCTTATTTCAGAGGGCTCACTTGATGTGTTCTAGGCCATTTACTGGGCTCCTGAAAATGTCATGTATACACCCAGTTCTTCTGTGAGCACAAGACAGGCAGCTCCTTACATCAGTGTGAAGCTTGTTGTCCTACTTTACTCATCTTCAGAGAAAATAACAATATATTTTCCAAAATAAAATAACAGCAGAGCTATTTGCTTGAAGGCAGGTTTCTTATGCACAGCCCTAGGCTAATATAGGCATTATGTATTAACCAGGTGAAGGATAGTAAAGAGTGCTCAGTTTCTGATCTTTTTCCTATCACTAACATAGCACTAATTCCATAAAATGATGGCCAAGGACCAGAAAACCTGATTTTAGCAGGAGAAATGCAGCAAATTATCCATGAGTTATTTTATGTTTTAATAAGCAATTATATTGATTAATGAGGAATATGACATGATAAGTACAGTTTTTAGCTGTTGTAGTGTTATGCCTGAGGAAAACCTTATCATTGAAAACTACCTGAGAAGCATGCTAATGTAGACAATTTCAACAACTTGTGATTTTAACCTAATTAGATAGGCAAGAATTAAAAAGTGCTCACAGCAGCTGGATTGCAGAAAGTGTTTTATTTAATTAACTATCAGCTTTGTTCATCAGAGTCCTCCAGGACCTTTTCCTGATACAAACTTTGATCTGGATGATCTCTCATTTTCCTTTCTTGCCATTTATATAACCCTGAGCTGCTCCAGTGGCAGAGCAACCAAGGCACATGCTGATGTAGAAAGAGCTGAGGAATGCACTGGCATCTGCTTTCTTTATGTCAAAAGCAACTGAATCTTTAAACCCATGGGTTTCAGCTTGCTTAACTCATGTATGCATAGCTCCCGGTGCTAGCAGGAGCTGTGAGTGCAGAATCACAGAATCATAGAATGGCTGAGGTTGGAAGGGACCTCTAGAGATCATCTAGTCCAACCCCTCTGGTCCAGCAGGGACACCCAGAGCACGTGGCACAGGGGGTTTTTGAAGACCTCCAGAGAGGGAGCCCCCCCAGCCTCTCTGGGCAGCCTGTTCCAGGGCTCTGTCACCCTCACAGCAAAGAAGTTCTTCCTCATATGGAGGTGGAACTTGTGTTTCAACTTACAGCCATTCCCCCTTGTCCTGTAAGCGGCCACCATGGAGAAGAGCTTGGCCCCATCCTCCCTACAATCCCCCCTCAGGTACTTGAACGTGTTGATCAGATCCCCTCTCGGTCTTCTCCAGACTAAACAGACCCAACTCGCTTAGTTTTTCCTCATATGACGAATGCTCCAGTCCCTCAATCATCTTCGTGACTCTCCACTGGACCCTCTCTAGAAGCTCGATGCCCTTCTTGTACTGGGGAGCCCAGAACTGCACACAATACTCCAGGTGCGGCCTCACCAGAGCTGAGTAGAGGGGCAGGATCCCCTCCGTCGACCTCCTGGCAATGCTCCTGCTGATTCGGCCAGGATCCCGTTGGCCGCCTTGGCCACGAGAGCACAAATGTTTCAGGGTGAGATCAGGCTGCATGGATAGAGCATTAGGAAGGAGAAAAGACCTTCCCGTTTTGAAGCAACAACAGATGCATCATATCAGCTATCTGTGAGCTTAAATCCCCCCGTATGTTACAGATTGTGGTGACCATGGGTCAATTGGGGTGCAGAGCCAGATGCAGCTCTGCCTGGAAGGGGCTGACAGGAGAGAGGAAGAAGGAAGAAGTGGCAAAGGCCAGGGCATCCCTGCTGTGCCTGGTGACATTCATGGGAAGGGAGGGGTTACGCTTCCAGTAAATCTAAACGTGCTTATTATTAGTTCAACATGCCCTGATGAATTTTTAAAGGAGGGTGGATGTGTCAACAGTGGCGGATTTTCCCATTCTGATGTAGATGTTGTCATTCTATACCTCATGAATAATCAAACATTTATGTGGTTCCGTCTAATTAAATGTAGGACAAAGATACTTGGAACACATCACTTCTGCAGCATGCCTAAAAATCCTATGAAGAAGTCTAATAATTTATTCTCTTGCATGTATTTTCAGTTGTTTTCCTTTTCTGGTTCACTTGCTAAGGATCTAAAAACAAGGTATTTAAAGGTTTGGATTTCTGTTTACTTTTGTAATAAGCCATTCCAAATTAATCGTTTTTTTTTTAATCCTGATCTTTGGGATGATCCCTTTCAAATTTTCTCCATGGAAAACCAAGAAAATGTGGCTAGGAACTTGTGACTCTGCAGCTGCCATAGGAAAAAATAATCTAATTCCCTGGCCTCAACTAACCTTGAGAGAGATTTGATGTTACTTCGTGACTAAATACACTGATTACTATAACATGACTTATTTCACAGTGGGGGAGGATTCGATGTGTCTGTCTGGCTTCAACCCGGACCCATCCAAAATACCAGAATGAAGCTGGTACATATATATCTAAGGGGAATTTCTGTTTCAAAGGATGCACAATTTCTGGGAAAAGAATATTCCAAGTAAGCATCTGACCAGTTCAAACAAAGCATCCGACCAGCATGAGAAGTCAGAATTTATTTCAGAATCATAATTTTAACACCATTAGAATGACTTGAAAGTGCATGTTTTAGACAGACGAAACACCTTTGACACCAAGAAAGCTAAGTTCAAATTGGTAGTGGTATCAGCACAGTCAGAATCAGGTGAACTATCGATTATTTTAATCATTACCAGTAATTCACAGAAATCCTATAGTGAAGCATCAAAAACAGCTGAAATCTGTGGCCTTTATCTGCTTTAAAATTCGTTGTTCTTTGTAGGAAGTCCAGGTGGCCAGGATAAAAAAGATCATCTTGAAACATCACTATTTCAGAAAATGCAAAAATAAGTGTGAAATCCCATCTCCATCTTGTTCAATGGATTTCTTGTTATTATAGCTTATCCTTTTTTTAAGAATCTTGAGAAATTTGACATATGCAGAAAAAAAATCTTGTGTGGATTTTTTTTTAAAATCAAGGTAGGGACCATGCAACTTTTTGTAGCATTTCAGTGCCCATAGCCATATTTAACGTACCTGAGCTCACCTACTGTAGTAAGTGACTAGCATAACTGTAGTAAGTGTACAATGGTTATTCTTAAATTTTACTTAATTAGTAGAAATTTCAGTTTCTTTTAAGAGCCTATCACTATGCATATTTTTCATGCATATTTATGCACGAATAGTTCAAAAAAAGATGCTAGGAAGAGTAACTACTTTTTTCAAAGAATGAGCAAAGATATTTCATATTGTTTCTCCTAGAAAAATGTTATAGTCTTCCCTCCTACCCCTCAAGAAAAGAGAAAATATAATTTTGCTCTTTTTCTCCCTCAGAATACATATCTCCATGAATTTTCATTGGAGTACATGTATATGCATGTTGGGCAAGTCAGGGGGAGAATTTCTGCCTGGCCATATACTGCAAGAGATTTTCAAATTCAGGCTTTTGGGCATACCCTGGCTTTTTCATCTTTGTATTACTGAGCCAGAGTAGAAAAAAGCACTCACTAATGGCAGTGTAGCTAATGAATACCAAACCGCATAGCACTAATAGGAACCAGAACATTAAACTACCAAAAAATTAACACCTTTCAACTTGTGTCAGCAATTTCGTGGCATTAATATAACTCGAGTGAGGCTGTAAAATGGTCCTCCCATAATCATTAAATACTTTACGCTCTGGCCCGCTCTCCATCGGAGGTGGCCCTGGGGCTCTGCAATGCGGTGGAGGACGTGCTCCTGCAGGGATGAGCCAGAGGGGACGAAAGGCACCGGGGACAATTTCAGGGCAATTATCGTGCAGGAGGTGGCCCTTATGCATCTGTACAGGCTGTACGTTTTTGGGGAAACTAGTAACTTGGAGTCAAATGAAACGTGAAGAGGTTTTAACATGGAAAAGGTTTCACTGGTAACAAGAAAATGTCTTGTATTTCATCGTCATCCTCTCCCATCTCTCATACCTTTGCCCCAAAGAGATAATTTCTTTGAGAGAATCAGGTATCAAATGGCCTGGATGCCTGCCAAGAACCCCCCGTAATTTCAGAGACATCACCTAACCATGTGTAAAACAGATGTAGCAATTCACGCTCTAAAAGTTGTGGGTAAATGATGGGAATGCTCATTCGTTCTTTTCTTTTTTTTTTTTTTTTTTGGTTGGCTTCTTGTTCGTTTTATTCTTGACATACACAGAATTTCCTACAAGGAAATGTCTCATGTGGTAGCCTGCTAGTAAGAATTATTGGTACTATATGCAGAGCATTTTCTATTTTGCACATAATCTGTTCTAAAATTGCATTACAACCATGTCCGTGGAATTAAGTCCAAGTTTGCTGAAGAAGAATGAATGAAAAAAAACTTAAACAATCACAGTCATTTTTCCAGGTGTTCTTTTTCCAACAAAAAATTGCAGTCGACCTTTTATTTAGGTGAGTTGTAGCAATGGGATCACACCTTGCTTTTGTGATTTATGAATTCAGTATAGAATTTACAAAATTGGAAATGAAGATACGAAGAGGTTTCTAAAAACACTGTCAGTATGATGTAGTTATAACAAGCTGACATGTTTTAGGACAGAATGCTGTGTTTTCAAATTGCTCTGTTAAAGGAAAAACAAATTAAATTCACAGTGTTTCAGTGTACAGCCATTAATCATAAGCTAGTAAGGCATCATTACATGACACAATATTAATAATACCTTCAGTTGAGGTAAATTAATGCCTGAGTTGACATATGTCATATTTACTTATTTATTAGTCATATTTATTGACTTCCAGATTTATAGTCTCTTACAGACTAGAAGCATGCAAATTATTTATTGGGAACAAATTGCAAATACTTCTCTATTTATGAGCAATGCTTTCTTACCGGCACCACACTAGTCTCTATCCTGTAGGAATAACAAATTATTTGGCTGACAAGGAACAGCTTTCTCCTGGACATGGAAATGCATTCAGCTGCCAAATAAAATACAACTTTCATCCTCTTCTTTTTGATAAGTTGCTTAATAAGCTCATTCAAATACTTTTCTCCTTCTTTTAGTTAACACACAAGTTTTTGTTTTAGCATTCCAAAATCTTTAACATTACGAAGGCATTCCAGAATATCTAAATTAAGTTTATAGCTCCATACCAGGATGTGTGCTATTTCATGACATATTATAGGGATTATGATTTCCTTAAGATATGGGGAAGCTGAATTTTTCTCCAAACTCTGTTGCTGCAACTCAGCTGACTTCACCATTGTACTGAAAACAGAATTTACTCCAATAAAAATGCCATAAATAGAGATTGACAGTTTTGAAATGAACAGTCTCAAAAAAGGTTCCAGTATGAAAGTAAGAAAAGGTGAAAAAGATGTCTTTCCTTTGTACAGTTGTTCAGGGAATGTTGAAGCTAGTTCGAACATTCATTTGTCTTAGAAACAATTAACATACAATTGAATATAGCAACTATTGCACGCACCTCAACCTATTTTGGGAAATAAGTTATTTCCTAACTGCTGTTTCTGCTTTGTCACAATCATTTTACTTATACATTGTTACTGTGGAGTAAAATGCAAATATATCTATAAAAAACACTCAGCCTTTAGAATAAAAATTAACTTTGCAGCTGTAGATTTGTAACTTCTTGATAGCTCTCTAAACCACCTGTGGTCTGATCTGTTGTCCCCAAAGTCACTGAGTATTTTGCTTTAATATTGCTTGTATAGTATTCAGCCGTCTGGTCTTTCCCATTAAGTAGCTCATTTCAGCAGGTATTTAATATTGCTAACTCGGGCCCTTCATCGGGAAGCTGTGGGAACTGCTTTTACCAGGACACGCGACCGTACTGGAGAATGGTGGTTCAGCACAGGCTGCTAGGCACACAGTTATCAAATGCTTCTTGGTGCTTGGATGTTGGCTATCTGTAACAGGAATTTTTCTTATTTACCTTTCTAGGAGTTTGTCATGATTGTTGTCTTTGGTTTGGAATTTATTATTCGTATCTGGTCTGCTGGATGCTGTTGTCGATACCGAGGATGGCAAGGAAGGCTACGCTTTGCAAGGAAACCATTCTGTGTGATAGGTGAGTGTCCCAGCTGTAGTTTATTATAAAGTAAAAGTAAAATCTCCCACTCCGTGTCCATTTTGCTTCCGAATACATTTTAAAAAGGGGGAGGAGATTCAGTTCACAGCTACCCTGGTGTGAATCCAGAATAGTCCTTTGTCAACTGTCATCTGCCCAAGGCTTCTCTAGGTAAAAAAAAAAGGCCCTTAATACCAGTCAGTTCATTATCCTTATATTCTCCAAAGGGCATTTTTAGAAGCAGGTCATACACCTGACGTGTATTGGAAAAATATCCAGAGCTGATGTCTTTGGAAATCACCATCTCCTTGAGAATCATGGGGGCATTCAGTGGCCATGAGTATTTGACAACTTGTAAGTGTATTTACATAACACATATGTATGTGTATACCTTGCATGTCCTCCTTACTTAACCTTCTGTGGTCACAGATAAGATGTGTGCACACTTCATGAAATTTGAAAACCTACCTAGAGGTACATATTGTGCTGTCCTCTAACAACTTCACTTCTTGCTCTTGTCTCTGCATGAGAGTCCAGGTAGCAGCTCTGCCAGTGACTCTGGAACAGCAGATAACATATTGTTCCTACAGCTGTTTCAGGAGTCTCTTCCTCCTATTCCTTTCTTTAGACATTGCCTCTGAGAACGGATAAATAAGTCCACAGCCACTCAAATCCCTATTTTTAAAAATAATTAATAAGAAATCAATTTCCCAGTAATGTCAGAGATCGAGGAAGGTTAACCAAATTAATAATTATTTTTCTAATGATTTGGGGCAAATGCTTTGTAGGGGACATCTGTGGAACTTCAGGATCTCAGCTTTCTGCCTTTTGACTTAACCTACTTCCTCTCTCCAGCCTTTAATTTCATCTGCTTGTGTCTTAAGCTAAATTATGGAAGAGTTGGGGCAGGAGATCCATTTCCACAAGCATCTGTAGAGCAAGTAGCACAAGAGAGCCTCAGGCTCATAACAGCAATACCCAAAGGCCTCTGTGTGCACAGGGACTGGCAGTAACCTCGTGAAGGGGAACACAGCCCTGATCTGAGAAGCGTGCAATGCCTGGGCACGAAGCAGGCTGGTGTGCTGGGTGGTGCTAATATGTTTGTGCTTTTGGCCTCCTTCCCTGGTAAATCCTCTCCTTGTCTCTGAGGATTCCTGTTTTGGAGAAGGGGCCATAGCAGGAAGTACACGGGCAGGTGGCAAGGGGGCACGGGCTGTCTGCCCCACAGACAGCACCACCCCGCCAAAGCGATGTGGGCACTGCAGGAGAGGAGCAAGTGTCTGGATTGGCACCTATTTTCAGGAATAAAATATAATATAATATAAAATCTTCCCAGGCTTTACTAGGCAACGTGAAGGGAAAACTAGAAGTTCAGACATTCACTTTTCCTCGTGTCAGCAAACAGGGCTACCCTACTTAACCAAACTTGCGATTATTTCAAGATTTTGCAGTGCATGTGAAGCTTTCCAGTAGTCAGTTTGGGATTTTTTATTTCAATACATAATCATAAGGACTAGACTGTTAATTTAATAAAATTAACCTGTATTGAGCATTCATAACTTACTGGAAACATATTTAAGCATTTGAATTTCTTAGAAACATTTGAAACGCCAGACTGTTTTGCTGCCCTCCTGAAATGCTTTTGTGTGGAAACACTAACAGTTTGTTCAGTTCGGCTTTCATTTCTCCTCCATTTCCTGTCTACGTTCAGCTGGCAAGTTTTCTGACAGTGATTTACTTCAGTCTTAGGTGTTAATTCCCAGCAAAAAAAAAAATGAATGGAGGCTCTTTCTTGTTCAAAACTCTGCATATTATCGCACGGCGACTGACGTAGATTTTTCCCCTTTCCTTTCTAGCAGCCCATAGCTGCCCTCCTCTATTTGTGCAAGAGGTCAGGCAGATTTCCTGGCACAGGCCCCAGGGAGCGTTGAGGGTTTGCTTGACTCAGTTATGGTTTTTCCTCCTTGTTCTGCAGTCCGTCTGCTCTCCCGGTTGCTCCTGTGTTTACGTAGACCATCTCTAGCCTTAAAAGCATCTTCTCTCCACTGCCCGCCTTGCAACTCTGCTTTCAGTTGCAGGAGGAACTAACAGGGCTTTGCTTGTGGACTCCTTCCTGGGGAGTTTTGCTCTGCAGGACGCTATAAAGCCTTAGTGCATCTTGTGGAAACAAACCCACCAGCTCGAGTTTCTCAATATTAATGGCATTTCTCGCCATTACTCCATGTCTCTTTTGTTTTACCGATTGGGCTTTTTTTTTTTTGTCTATTTCTGGACTGTAGCATCTCTGAAAGAAGTTTCAGATGCTCAGTGTCTCTCCAGATTTGATCTTTTAGGGATCCCGCCTCTAGTAAGTTATCTTGCAACTTTTCCTACGTAGGCTCAGTATCTGCCTGGCACCAGATTTTGCAGTTCTCGGGGAGCGTGCCCTCATAGCAAAGCAGGCCAGCAGCTCCCTGGGCTCTGCTAACCAGCCAGTTGGCTGCAGGATCTCATTATCCCCTTCTCATCTGCAGCGAACCATGCCTGGGCTACTGCAGCCCATGTCAGGTCCCCCAGCACAGGCAGGACACCAACCAACTGGTGTGAGTTTGGGGGAGAGCCAGTAAGGTGGTCAGGGCTGGAGCACTTGCTGGGGAGGAGAGGCTGAGGGATCTCCGCTTGTCCAGATGGATGAAAAGGCAGCTTGTGGGGGGACACAGTGAACTCAGTGCTGAGGTCTCCTTAAAATCACGTGGCCGGTTTCAGTCTTCTATTTTGGTGTATTTTTAATTGTTTATTTGTTCATCTGTTCACTTGTTCATTCTACTTATTATTGCAGTGAAACAATAATATTTTAAAAGACTTATTCTGTTTACTATTAATTAAATTTGCCTATATATCTGCAGCAGATCTGTTCCCTGATTATTTTTGTGGTCAAACACAAGTCACACAGGGGAATGGCCTGAGAGCTAGAAATAACAAATTTGAGGATTACCTCACGGGTCACATTCAGAGAGCCTTTACTTTTTTCCATTAATAACCTAGCAGAAAAGCATTATTCAAGGCCAAAGCTTTGTGCTTACATTAGTGTACCTACAGTGTCACCACCCTGACAAATTAGTTCAACAAGCAACTCTGTGCTACTAGGTAAGGAAAGATATCTAACAGGACTATCTGTCAGTTTTGTATCCTTGTTTATGTCTGTGAAAACGGGAATAGTACTGCAGTATTAAACCTTGATTGGTATTTTGTTAGATGAGGATCCAGAGTTTCTTGCCTTCCCTCATTTTCTCTGTTAATGTAGAAGCCCATATGTAAGGCATACATGCCAACATAACCTCCCAGGGATACTGATGTACTTAAAGATATATTTACCTCTGTAAGATCCTAATTTTCCATAAATCCCAGGCATATCAACTGAGTGTTAGCACTGTAGAGCAATGTTGATCTGTTATAATGCAGTCATCAAGACTCCCTTTGCGGTCCCAGTAACCCAGGTGCTCATGGAGGAGCCTTGTCCTTCAGGAGGAGCCATGCTTGCTGAAGATCCCTAGGATAAAAGGGAACGTCTTTCTGCTGATCAGAAAGAAAGCATGGCACCCCTTCCTGCAATTCCACCCCTATCCAGGGATATAGAAATGATGAGTCCATTATCCTTTCTGTATTGGCAATGGTTCTACTACTGTCACATGTGACCTGAAGAAAATAAACTTCCTGACTGCTGTCATGTGCATTCAGTTTGGGAGGTTTCAGTATTATGAAACTGAGCCATGAAAAGTCCTGCAGCTTTAAAAGCCACAGGAGCATGTCTGACTCTGTACAGCACCTAGCATCAATGAAATCCTAGTATGTTACATGGGCTTCCACAGAGTGGCATGAGGTAAAAAATAGTTAGGAGTAATAAATAACAAACTGCGCATCAGAAATGCAAAACCAGTGTGGCGCAGCTGTGTCTTCCTTCATGAAGGCAGCAGCTTTGGAAATGGTGAAGAGCAGGATGGCAATTCACCCTCGGGGCAGGCAGAGGTGTTTGCTTGAACCAGAGGCCAGCCCATGCAGGAGGTCTGGTCTTCAGGTGAGCTGCAGAGGCCGGCTGGAGCGGTGAGCGTGTGCTCAGAGCATCACGGACTGAACAGTGCCCAGAGGTTGAACAGGGAGGAAGCCAGGGGACCCTCGAAGATCAGAGAGCAGCTGGAGGGGCAGGAGGGATGAATGAGAATTTGCAGAGCAGAGTAAAGCCACATTTATGGGGCAAAAAAAATAAAAGGACAAGGGAATCAGAGAAGGAACAGACTGCAAATTATTTGGAGGAAAAAAAAATAATGTCAGAAGGGAGAGAGATCATGAAGCAAAAGCAAAAGAGGTGGATAACAAAGTAATTATTTCAGCATGTTCCTTTCACTACCAGCTTACACATTCCAGACCACACTTTATCATAGTGCATATTTATTCCATTATAAACAACACCCAATAGAAATATACTGTGAAACTATCTCTACTTTTGGGAGGAAAATTGATATTTTAAAGGACTGAGCATTAGTTATAACAACAATAAGCTTAAGAATATGCTATTTAGATATCCAAGTTGATCCAGCCATTTTCCTTTCCTAGGTGAAAGTATTAGATAGACCTGTCCATGCTTATGTTTCTGTTTTCAGTGGAAAGTACAGGGTTATTGTTTTTAAGTATTCTGTGTGAAATATGGGAGTGAATATTCATTTATTTGTTTTATGGATAAGGTTTTCCCCTGTGGTCCTTCTGTGGATACTGAAAAGCATTTTAAGAATAGTTAAAGTTTAATATTACTGTAATTTGTCATAATTCTGGGTGGACATATGTTTAGGTGTTCGAGCTGTGAAAGGTACATTTTCTATTTTTTAGATTACCACACCCTTATGCCTCTCTTGACATTTTAGGGAAAAGGGAGTTAATTCAGTAAATTTGTTTTGGACAGTTTCCCTGCTCCTGTTACCAACTTTCCTCTTCGCTGTGGCCTTTTGTGACCCAGTTCCCTCGAAATATCTCACTCACGTAGCTGAAGTTATCAGCTGATCAGTTAATATTTTGTATAGCCCTTTTTAAAAAGCTCTTAAATGCCCTTTCTGAGGGTAATCCTTGCAGGCAGGACTTTAGCAATGGCTCCCTGGTACATCTGCTAGCAAGCAGCAATGAGAAACCTGGCTCAGCTCTGACTTTCCCTCATGTTTTTGCTGATTTATCAAGTCCAGTGAACTACATTTCTAATTGTGCTTCAGTAATGTGTCATATCTCGTTATTTTTTATCCAGAATGCACAAACCACTAAGAAAGGCCTTCCCACAGCATGGGAAGTCAACAGAGTCATCTTTCCAGTCAAACATTTTTTTCTATTATTCTTTATCCTTCAAATTCACTTTAATAAGTTAAATATAGCAAGTACGTTCTTTATTTTTCACGGTTTGTGAGAAGCCTGCATTCCTGTGTGTATCCAATAAATAGTCTTGATTGTCTCCTTTAGTTTACTTAGCATTTGTTTAGCAAGCTCTGTGTTTCTCACCAACTCCTGTCTTTATTACACGTGATTTAAGAGGGATAGAAGTTTTTCCTTGTTTTACATTGTATTTGCCCATCTTTCATAGTCACTTAGTTTCCTTTCCAATTCCTGGTCCCTTAACTGTAGGCAGAGTTCTCTAGTGCATACATCTGGCAGGATGGTCTTGAGCACACAGTTCTGGTGCCTAAGTGGTATGTAAATTCTAGACTCAATTCTGAGTTTTGAAAGTCCCATTTGGGGGAGATTTGACCTTAAATTTGAGCCCACCTCTAGCAATGCAACACTTTTTCCAGGACAGCTAGACTTATTGGTGGTCCAGTCCAATGAAATCTTTTGTGGTTTCAGTTAGTCTGTTAGTAGTTTCCTTCTAGCTGCTATTTTACCTCTTGTCAAGCTACAGTGTGATGGAAATTTCACAAGTTCAAGTTCTGCTGAGGCTGCAAAATGAGCAAATTCCTAACAGGAAGCTTAAGTCCATTATCTGCAATCAGGCTCTTGAACTTCATGGCTGGCAAACTGTTTCAGAGTGTTAAGCAATAGCAGCATCTGTTGCATATTACTGGATCTATTTTTCATAATTAGAGTAGTAATGAACTATCATAGAGTACTTCTGTCAAAGTTTCACAAATGAATCCACATCTAGTGTGCTACAAGCTCAGCTGAACCTTTAATATGTTTTAATTCAATATATTTATGCAGTGATATGTGTCCATTCCCTTAGTATTTAAATACATTCTTTAGTTTAAATATAACTAGATTGCAAACCTGTTGTCTATGATAAACAATATAAACAGCTCCTTTTCAGTATAATTTGAACTCTAAATAATCCAGTGCTGGTCTGAAATTAAGTTTCTTGACCAAAGAGACACTTCTCACATCACATCTCATAATATTGCCAGCATAATAATTGCCAGCAAAACCAGGTACCAAGCAGGAAGAAATTCCTTTTTGGGGTGCTCTTTTAGCAGCATTCTCCTGTCAGCCTTAGTTAAACTCATTTTTTAGCCATACACGTATTCCATAAATATTCCAATTATCACCCATAGAATTATCTACCAAAAGGAAAAGATTTGCCCTTCCAAGACTGGAAAGTGAAACTTCTATAGATAATTTCAGCAGCCATAACTAAGGAAAATAAATGCTCTTTAAATTAAACTGGTCCCAAACTATACAGTTTTTAAAACTAATATTTAGTGGTATGTCATATTTGACTGTCCTGGTAGTACAGTTTTTAAGAGCATGTAGGAAATGTTATTTGGATATTTTCTATGGACCTCATTCTTTCAGACTTACTTTTGCTGTCAGGTACACTCACTATTGAGTAAGATACTACTTGCTGTGAGTAAAGGCGTCAGACTTCTGGTCCAGAGGTTGCCTGTCTGTTACCCAGCAGAAATTTGCAGGTTTGATGTGATCCAGTTCACGCTGAGTTGTTTGATTGTTGTTTGTTTGTTTTTCTGTTTTAGGCTAGAGAATTCAGTAATCTCCATCTGTTAATTGGCATTTTTTTCTTACACTATTGTCACTATTGTCATTATTTTCACTAGAGGAGCACCGACCATGAATGGGGAAACCTGACTAACATGTGCCTAATGTTTTCTGTTTTCTTGCTAGGAAGGAGTTGTAGAGAAGTTCTCCTGTTTCATTTCATGAGCACTGGGGGTTGAGGTTTTGGTTGACGGGTTCGAGATTTTTTCCATCCATGTAATGTATATCTGCTGAGATCTCTGGTGATTGGGGATGTCAGTAAAGCTAGCGAAGAGTTTCTGATGAAATGATTTTTTTCATAGAAAAGTATTGATTGATTAAAAAGCATTCACAACAAAATATCAATGCCCGTCTTCTGAAGAAAGGTATTTTAAATTCAAGAAGGATTTTTTTTCTTTTTTGTCAGAATTAGAAGCACTCTTTTCCCAAAACGTACAGATCAGCTATTAATCCAGTTTCTGGATAAAGTCTGGTTAAATTCTTGCTCTAAATTCATGCTCTGTGATTTGGAACATGAAATTACCATCATTCAATCCCACTGAAACTATCCAACATCAATAAATAATTCTTAACTGATCCAGAGAGAGATGTCGATTTACCCCGTTACCTGGTGTTAATGGGACTCATGTGCTATGTGAGAAATTCTAATTCTGTTCATTCAATGAATTATCAGCAAGTAAACAGACAATTCCAGTAGTGCATATTAGAAGAGATCCACATCAGAATGGGTGAAATGGCTTAAAGCACAGGACAGAAGGACAGAAATGAATCAGAAAATGATGGCCATTTATGACTGAAAATCTGTTAAAAGCCAGTGACATTTTGCTATAAAGATATTTTTTGTGATATTAGAATTACCTTCTTTGAAGACTAAGCAGGAAACTATTGAAGATTATCTTCCCAAACATTATGTAGTTATGCCCATCCTGGATCATACTGATAAAGCTTAGTACATGCATTAAAATTGTTAGCAATTCTGCACTGAATTCAGCTTTGATGAGAAAGTCTTCTGAAGTCAAATGTCACAGTCTAATAATTCAGAAATAATGAGCTACTCTGTCCATGCTCACTCATATTCAGTAAATGAATTACAGAGTCTTTCAAATGATTGATGATCTCTAATGTTTGAATCTCAGAAAATCATAGAATGAATCATAGAATGCTTAAGGTTGGAAGGGACCTCTAGAGGTCATCTAATCCAACCCCTGCACATGCAGGGTCACCTAAAGCACGTGGCACAGGACTGCATCCAAGCGGGTTTTGAAGATCTCCGGAGAAGG
>NW_010579562.1:846429-867843 GCF_000705375.1 Tinamus guttatus
CTGAAGAGGCTAAAGTTGGCCCTCCTGAAGTCCATCGTTGCAAGGCTACTTACAGCCCTGCCTCCTCCTCGTTGGATCCTGAACTCCACCAACTCATGGTCACTGGAGCCGAGGCTAACCCCCACCTTCACATCTCCTACAAGTCCCTCTCTATTTGTTCTCTATTTGTGGGTCCAGTAGCCCACCTTTCCTCATTGGCTCCTCCACAATCTGTGTCAAAAAGTTATCATCAATGCACTGCAGGAACCTCCAGGACTGCTTGAGCCTGGCTGTGTTGTCTTTCCAGTTGATGTCAGGGTAGTTGAAGTCCCCCATGAGAACCAGGGCCTGTGACCATGAGGCAACATCCAGCTGCCTATAGAAGGCCTCATCAACCTCCTCGTCCTAGTCACGCGGCCTGTAGCAGACACCCACCACAGTGTCTCCCACGTTAGCCTGCCCTTTAACCCTTACCCACAAGCTCTCAACTAGCTCATCCAGCCCCAGGCTGAGCTCTATGCATTCCAGAATACATTGATTGTTGAATTTTCATTGGTGTTTATGAGCCACATCACTTCAATGACATGGAAGGGTGCAGTAAGAATCAAGTAAGCAGCAGACAGACCAAGAAGCATATAACATTTTCTGGTTTTACACTTGATACATTAAATTTTTAGAGTCTGGCTCTAACCTTGTTTCTACTGGAGGTGCCCAGTACACAAAAATGCTCAAATAAATAGTACCTTTTTTCACCACATTTCTTTGTTTTTATTTTGAGATGCTCAGATCTTGCTCTACTAATCTGAATTCTCATTATATCTGTAGATAGCGTAGACGCTCATAATAATCACAGGTATGTATGAAAGCTTCTCTATTTCAAAATTAAGTAACTGTTAATATATAGCACTAGTGTGGAAGGTGAGGACGTAGACAGGATTGTGACAAATATACATATCTACCTACCTGAGCGTAATGGTGTCCTAAAACCAGTACAATAACTGGTTTGTTTATCAAGTTTTAGCATTCTTTGCATCCAAATGTGAATATATATTTAATAATGCAAGAGAATAACATTTCAGAACCCAAGTGACATGCAAGGAAATACTGTGTTTTCTTGGCTTCTTTTCCAATATCAGACTGCTGACATAGGCATTGGTTGTGTGATGTTCTTGTAACTCCTATTTCAAATAATTGTTGGCTCTTTTCCTTAGCTTGGTTTGAAAAGAATTGCTACTGCAGTGGCTGTGCAAATTTTCCTTCAATGTAGTACTGAATTATGCTCTCCAGGCAGAAATCTGAGTCATTTAAAAACATTTTCGTATAGGTCCATATCAGCATCTTATGTTAGATATTTGTTATTTTGGACTTCACAACAGACTGTTACTCTGTCCTCAGCGTATATACAATCTCTCAGGAGATTCTGATATCACTAGCTTGTGGTTTCACTTTATTTAAAAAATCAATTTTATTGTGTCTTCTATTTTGCTAGCATGCCTATACTTACTTTCCTTAGGGGTGCTGTTGCAGAATATTCACATAAATCTCAGTGTTAATGCCTTGGTTTTGTGCATCATACAATGCTCAGTTCCAGATCTCACTATCATCTACGATATAATTACCTACACTGGCAGGTTTTAGGTGATAAAATCATCTTTTCTCTTGTGTGTCCCAGCCACACCTCCACAAACACTAATGAAATTTGAAGAGGTCTAAGTGAGTTACCTGCTTGGTGTATATTGTAGGATCTTTCTAGAATATCTTGAAAGTACTAGAGGAAAGGGAGAAATTTAGCGAGAGTGATCACAGTAGGTATTATATGGTGTGCAACTGCCTCATTCACGCTTTCTGTAATAATTACATTTTTACTGATCCTTGTTCCCAGATCTCTTTGTTCTTTTTATGTTCATCCTACAACATATGATAGCCCACAACATGCTACTGCCTTATAGCTGCTGTATGGCTTTCCATCTATTTGCTGCTGTCAGTTTAACTAGCATTACTATAGTTATGCTTGTTTTATGTTGTGACTTTATTGCTATCTTTACAGAAGACTAGTTTATTTTTATTCAGGTCATTTGTGTGTGAACAAGTCCTCCAGGATAAGGCTCCTTGGTACAGACAGGTTCATCAATAATTGCTCCATTTTGGCCGGATGTTTTGTCCTTTAGCAAAATAGACATTTTCATTTGCTATGGGTATAATTTTGTTTTCTTCAAATGTAGCTTTATCTAGATAACAACCAAGAAGATGCTATCTGTTCATCTTTAATTTGTTAACTGGCAGTGCTGACAGGTTAAAATATAAGCTTTGCTCATTGGTGTGCTCAGTACAGTCAAACTGATTGCTATGTCTCTTCATCTGGCCTTGCAACCAGATAATAACTGATCATAAGGCTTGAAGAAATTCAGTTTTCACTGACATTTCTGTTCTTTCATGTCACTGCAGAGAAGTGCATGTTTCCACCAGCATTGCTTAAGGGTCTGAAAGCCTGATCTGCAGAATCTGATCCAGATCCTATGCAGTCCAGTGGGAATTACAGGCAATCTCTGTTTTTATGATCATGTCCCAACTGGTTACCCTCAAACTGTTACACTAGGAAAAAAAAAACTTGTGTGTAAGAAATAAAAGAGTTTTTGTTCCTCATTTTTACATATGCTGCATTAAATGTAATAATTAGGAAGGATTTTACAATGTAACAACATTGTTACATATATCTCAAGTTTAATACAACTACATAGAAATGTTGGCGTATTTTTAGATAGCAAATTCTGTATATTAGCTGTATTATAACTTCCTCCCTTTCCTTTGCGCTCCCAGCACTTAATCAAGAGAGTCTGAAAAGCTGTAGTCCCCTCCTAAAGAAACATGACATTTTTTACCTTTAAGATGGTTCCGACAACCCTCAGAAGTGGAGATCTGACCTTCGCACTGGCTGTGTTTAAGGCCTGAATTTGGGATGGCCTCCCATAGGGTTTGGGAGGGATTTGCAGATCATGGAAGGCTTTTCTTCTCCCTCTGAGACTGCTTTTACCCTTTTCAGCATTGTCAGTGTGTAGTTTCCTTCCTGTCATTCATCTCTTCCCATCCTCATTTTGCCTGTGCACTTCCACCCTGTCCCCAGTTTTCTCTGTTTGCACCCCGGCACTGCTATGTTGCCTGCTGGAGTGGGCAACATAGGAGCCCCCTTGGGCATCCCTCTGTACCCTGCTTACTGCCAGGTACCTCCAAGGAGCTTATTAAAACCTGTAGTTCAATTATGCAACTTTTTTGTTCATACATTGGATAATCACTGACTGACTTACATGGGGGTCTGGAGCCCATGAAAAGTCTAATTCCGACAATTCAGGAAGAAACATCCAGTCTTGTCTTTAATTTTCTCTAGTTACCCTCTTACATCCTGTGGCAATGAGTTTTACAAGGTAATTGCACGCTGTATTTCTTTTTATCAGATTTAAATTGTCTTTTGATCTCATCTTTTACAAGGAAGGGAAAAGAGGAGGCATCCAACGGGCCTTCTTATCTTTCACTAGTTTGCATATCTCTATCATGCCATCTCATATTTGTCTTCTGACTAACCACTCCTGAATTATTGAGTCCTTTCCCAACACACAAGTCTTGCCATGCCCGTCATTATTTTGTTTTCCCTTGCTAGTAACTTTATATTTTTTAAAGCATGATCTGGTGAGTATCTGTGTTTATCAGATGTGTATGAGAAAGAACCAAACCTGCTGTCTTTCCCTCCAGCTATTGTGAGTTATTTATTTCTCTACAACATCAGCCACTTTTTCACACAGGTCTAGTATCACCTAGAAAAAAAAATCAGTTATAGTGAAGCAACTAGCAAACACTAGTTTCCTAGTGCTTATTTTACGTAGCATAAAATATTTATTAAATAGTGAAAATGAACATTTTTGAGAAGGATCTGCTTGTTTTACTTGTGATTTGTTTTTCAGCTGCCTTAAGGTCAAAAATAGCCTTACAGAATAAACAGGTTTTTTTTTCCTAGTAATGTTAAAGATCAGTTATTGGAAAGAGCTAATAAAGTATAAATCCATGAAAGGCTTGTAATTGACCTTAATCTTAGAAGGTCTTCAGTTTTTTTAAGATTTATTGAGATAGCTGTTAAGAATGTAAAGATGTTTGCCAAGGTCCTACTCAGTGCACAGGAAGAAAAGGCCTGTGAACCACAACAGCAAACAGTACAAACAAAGGTGGGATGTCTCTGGCAATGTCATTATTATTATCTATCTGAACTAAATCAGAAATGGTGACCATAACTACAATTTAAAATTCAGGCAATTGAGAAATATTTTACCTATGTAAAGCAAAAGGTAAATAACATTATTTTGATACAATATCGTCATTTGGTATTGTACTCCTTGTACACAGAAAGTGCCCATATACTTCTAGTCCATGGAAATACTGATGAGTAACATTACTGATCCATACTCAGGGATTAAATTATTCTTTTTATAAGAACCTGGATTAAAAAATGACAAAAAAGTCTTCCTCATTCTGAAATTTTATAAGGGAATATCAGATAACACACCTAAACAATTTCCCATGTTGATTTTTTCAAAATATTCCCATTTTACTGTCTCCAGAATTCTTTTTTTGCTGTCTCCAGAATTCTTTGATGTAGAGAGTGCAAATCTGTATTTGGTTAACTTTAGTAAAAAGGCCTTTTAAGTTGTTTCCAAATTTGTTTTGTTTTGGGGAAAAATATTAATTTTTTTAGGTAAAGAGCTTTACTCGAAGGGTACTGAAGGCAGACTAAGTACCTACAAATACTGGGATTCACTTGGGGCTGATAGGAGTATTTTCATTTAAGGAAGCATGGGGTAATAGTACAGCTCTTCTTTTGTGGTAAAAGATTTGTAAAAGATTTGTAAAAGATTTGTTTCTAAACTGTACAGCTCTTCTTTTGTGGTTGAGGCATGAAATTTTCAGCAGTTTGGTCTTTCATAAGGACCGGGTGAAGAAATACCATATAGTGACTCTCTAAACATTGAATCAGCTTACAAATAAATGTTCAGGAGAGGTGTGTGCGTGTATTCGTTTTTAGGTGACAGATTTTATGCTCCCACAGGCATGCTTTGTTCAATGGTTTTGGTTAGTTGCATATATAAGCCCATGCCCCAAGGTCTGAAATGAATTGGAGATAGGAACTTCCAAGGAAATGCGGAAAGAAGGAATCAGAGCTGGATGTGTGCATTGAAGAGCCTTGGAGATTGGAGGGCTGAGCCATCCAGAGAGTGTGGGGCATCTGGGGCATCTTTATTTTAGGATTTAGAGGACAGGCAATAGCGTGAGCCAGCTGTGGATGGGAAATCACGTTACTATGTGGTTGTGCATTGATAAGTACTCACCTCCTTTTGGGAACGGGCTCACTTCTTGGGTGCTGTGGGCTGAGGCTTGGCAGAGCCCTCCTTGCCCTGGTGGCACTGGCATCCAGGCAATATTCCAAGCAATCCGGATGTGGAATCTCAGTATCAGGACACAGCGTCGTAACTAATCCTCACAGTGTTTGCAATTTCAAAGCCATTGCACTGCTCTCTTGTGATATGCTTGTGATTTGACGTGGCACTTATTTGTCATGGCATAGAAAGTAACTCAAACATAGCACATTTCACATTCTATTATTACATTTCATAATATTTTATGTAGATTGTCTACACCATAAATAATATTATATATTTCTTCATATGTCTATTTGATATTTTATTTTATCTTAAATATTTTTTCTCTCTTCTATTTTATCTTTGTCAGACAAGATAGCTCTACATGTTGATGAACTACTTTTTTTTAAATAGACCCACTTTGGTTATGTAAAAATAAGAGAAGATATATATATTTGCAGAAAGTCACTTCCACTTTGCGTTAAGATCCTTTTCTTACTCAGATGATTTTTATACATTGCAAATGAAGATTAAGGAAGGAAAGAAGGGTTCAAGAGAATTCATCTCTTGATCTTTTCACTTTTGTATTGCTTAATTGGTGAGTAAGATAGTCCAATTCCTATGAAAAGATCACTTTAGGTGGACTCGTTAGAACTGAAATCAGTGACTAACATAGTCATTTTCCGTTGTTAGAAGGGAAAAAAATTATATAGATTGGTAGTAGTAAAAAGCGTATTTTTTTTAGTCATTTCAGAAAGTAATCCACATTTTTGTCTAACTGTTTCTTTTCTCTGTATTCCACAACCCTGCAGCCCCACCTTGATAGTGTCTGACAGCAATAAAATTCAATTTTCACACTCATCTGTGTTTATCTCTGCAATTATCTTGGTGCACAAAACTACTATTTTTTTTTCTAAAAATAGCACATTGTTTTGCTTCTTGAAAACAAATTCCAAAAAAGTGAACCCCCTGAGTCTCCTTTTGCCTGCAATGACAGTTAATACAGTTTCCATCCAGAGCGTGTTAGATATTTGAAAATGCGAAGGCCCCTTGGCTGGAGTGACAACAGCATCTGCAAAAATCAAAGTGTCATGTATCCCAAGAATTTCCTGAAGGTATCCTGCCAATTACTTTTACTAGTAGGTGATGATTAATCATAACCCGTCTGGCATCTGAGTAGAGAGATCAGGTTCCAGAGCAGAAAGAAAAGCTATATTCAGACATTGCAGAAAGCAAATTTTGCTCTAGATCCTAAGCACCATTAGCTTTTTGTTTATGCAGATCTCAGTGTATCTTGTTTTGCTTGCGGTTTTTGTTGTTGATGATATTGTTTACATGATGCAAAGCTGAATCCTCCTTCTTGTAAAGTAACTTGGTTTTTGTGGGAGGTGCAGAACTCATTTCCTGCCTCTCCCAAATGACACTAGAGTTGGGCAGGTGATATAATTCCCTGGATGACTTTAAACTGTTTCTTTTAAAGACATGGACTAATGCTTGAGCATATTATATTTCCAAGGGTGAATCAGGTGATTTTAAAACACTGTATGTTCCTTGAGTAGTTTGTAAAAATCCACTTTGCAGTCTTTGACTATCTTGTATATATTGAATAGTACTTTATCAATGAATAGATCTATTTTTTCCAGTGAGACATATTACAAGATATGATAACACCTGTCGTCTCTCTAAGTATGGTAACAGTCATAATCTCTCTAACCAGAGATTATAGGTGTAATCCTAAAAGACTTTTTTTAAAAAAAAATTAAGGTTCTGGACCTTTTAAAGATAAAAATGTTGATTTCTGAGGTACAAATGGTCATTGGAAAGTTCAGCCCATATTGGTCCAAATCTTTCTGCCATAATAATGTGAAATATCCCACTGAATGCAGCAGTGGGACTATTGGCAGAGTAAGGAGCTGTCACCTGGTAAAAACATTACAATTTGCCTCTTTTAAAATTAACTATTAAAATGTACTCTGATCCTGCATTTTGTCCTTTGCCTTGTCGAAGCAGTAGAGAGAAGTGGTTAATCCGTTGTTAGAAGCTAAAAGCATTTTTGCAGCCAGTTGGGATGAAATGACCTTTTCCATTCTATGACCTTTCTCAACAAGTGCTCAGTGGATAATGATACAATTATCCCCCTCTTTGAATAATCCTCTATTAGAGTGCTCAGAAGTTTTAAAACTTTTTGAATTTTTTTTATTCCTTTTTTTAGCTAATGTACAGGACTTTGAAATACATCAAGGCCAAATATCTTAACAACTGCCCCTATAGACATGTTTGTGTAACCAGACCTTTTCTTTTTGGAGTCTGAAAAAAAGCAATCTTATTTTGAGGAGCTGTTGTATGACATAAGTCAGGTGTCAGCCTTTAGGCTATACCCTAAGCTGTGTTAAACTTCCGACTTATTTCAGCTTAGGACCGAGTCCATTGAATATATTTTTGCTATTTTGAAGTTTTGATACCCGGCTGTGCTCAAATATAGTGCTCTGGGATGTGTATTATGGTAACGTTGTGCTCTAGTCTCTGATTAAAATTCTAAGCTGTTACCCTTAGGGCGCTGCCAGCAAGTTGTTTTGAAGACAAATTGGATGGAATTCTGAGAATAGCGATACACATGATAAAGCTACTGGAATGACTGACATACAAAGAAATATTAGAAAAACTAATTTCTCTCCAAGTAGACTCGGTCCTCTTGATTCATCCTGGCATCCAATGGTCAGATCACCAAATCATATGGTGCTTTTTCTCATGATTTACTTTGAATTTTAGGATAATGAATTGTCTTGAGATTCTTCATAAGAAATGACCACTGCAAGAGATATTTTTCCTCTGGTTTAGAAATAACTTTAGCCCAAAATTAAACCTTGGAAAGATTGCCTTAAGGTAGCCTAAATTTGGCTCTGCTGTTGCCAGTTAATTACCTTTGTGGGTTAATAAAGCAGAGGGCTAGATAAGTCACGTTCTTGAGATTTTTTGCTTATTTCTGTAGCATTTGATGCAGCCGTGCTCTGTGCTGCTGCAGGTTGGTGTATCTCTGCGCTGGGCTGTGACTAAAAGCCATTGCAGTCTCTTGCATATCCTTAGCAAGTATAAACCAGAAGCAGTTTTTGTGAAGTTACGGCAACCGTTAACTATTTCAGTGATAAAATGATGAGTCTAAATGTTAAACGTTGCCCATATTCTGCTCAGATCACAAAAAAAAAGGAAAGACTTTTGCATAATTCATTCAACCATTTTAACCATTTACTTGTGTGTCATTTTTATTTAGAAGGAAAGGGCATTCCAACACATCATCATTAAACACAGGCAACAGAGAACCGTTTCTGTATTTGACCTCCTACCTGTTCTTGTCAGGTTCTTTAACTGGGCCCATCAGTATCTACATACACAGTGTTAGCACAGTGTCAATTAAAAAACCTTATGGAGAGGTACAATTAACAAAACTTTCAAATAATCTCAGAGGTTTTCCTGAGTTACACTAGATGAAAGATTTGAAATGGCAGAATTCATTGTTTGAAATATAATTTGAAATGAAATGTTCAAAGCAAACATTACAGAGGGCTGCCTAGAAGACCTGCAGTCTCTGATGGGAGTTAATGAGGGAGGATGCTATCTGTAAGGCAAAGTAAAACGAGAAACATTTCTAAAGACTGAATAGCATCCACCTCATAGCTGAGGGGATGCTTAACATTTTGGAAGATCACACACAAGATATTACCTGGAAAATATCAAAGAAGCAAATGTGCTTCAGAAAATTGTGCCCTCTAATACTCTATTATACAGAAGTTGCTTGCTGTAAAGGACTGGGAAACTTTGAAAGTAACGGTGGTTAAGGGCAGCGTCATTCTAAACTGCCATTACTTTCAAAGTTTCCCAGTCCTTTATAGCAAGCGTGGACTACAGTCTTAGTCCCAGTTAAATTAATCCAAATACTGTTTACTTCAATAAACCTGGGATTTCACCCACAACTCACTTTCTGGTTTTGCCAGTAGAAGGGACATATTGATAGATGTTTGTTACAGCCTTTTTCAAATAGAGAAATACCATGGAGATCTTAACCAAATTCAGGTGGAATAGAGAAGGAAATTCAGGAGGATAATTTTACTTTCCCACTTAAAACAGAGGAAAAGGCATCTGAGGTATGGTAAATCAAAAAAAAAAAAGTGTGGTGGAGAGAGATTGATATTTTCCTATATGCTTACATAGGAAAACTAAGACAGTTTAACTTATTCAGAAGCAACTTTAAACTGTTGCAGGTTTTCCTTTCGATTTTTTGATTCCTTTCCAAGAGAGCTTTATTTTGATTTATCTTACACCTGTTCCTGGCAAGTTAAACCACACTGAAATAATTGCCTGCCTGTCTTCCTCCGCTGGAGGGAAACGAAGCCAAGGAGGGCTCCGGGAGGGAGGGACAGGCCTGAGCTGTCAGAGCACCTGGAACAGGAAGGGATAAGGGAAGGGACAAATCACTGGCTTTTGTTTTAAAGAAAAAAAAAAGAAAAAAAAATAAAGAAAAAGGAATGTTTGAAGGGAACCAAAAACATCAAAAGGGCCAGAAGCATCTGTAAGAACTTTCAGTTTGGGACCAAACTCCTAATGTTTGGGCCGTCTTGCTCTTTTCTAAGTTCCAAGGCCAGTCAGCAGGAGTGCACTCTGTTTTCCCAAGCATGCCCATGTTGTTGACTGTCCCGTCACCACCAGCTGAAAATAGCAGCTGCCTCGCTGCTCCGGCGGCAGGAGCGGCAGGATGGGATAAGCCACGTTGGCAGCCCGGCATATCCTTCCCCAGCACAGTCCATGCCGCTCGCAGCTATCTAGCGCGCTCTGTGTGAGGCTCAGATCCAGATAAACATGCTAAATTTAGAAGCTGGCCTGTAGGTGTTCACCTGTGTGATACGCGCCTGCACTTCCTCTACGGCCGGTCAGGACCTAGGGCTTAGCGCTGCTGAGTAAATAGAGGTGTGCACAGTTAGATGATATGCCCTGCTCTTCAGCTTCCTCCCCTGAGGGCACAGGCCCCACGCCTGTTAGCGTATCAGCCAGCTTGAGCGCGTGTCTCAGATGCCTTGGGCTGTCTCGAATAGCACGGTACAAATTCAGGCAGCTGAATCAAGCTGTTTCCTCTACACAGCCCAGAGAGCAAGCCGGCCGAACCAGCAACCAGCCCTCCTGGGGGGTAACTTTACTGGACTTGATCTCCTTGTGCTGCACAGGATGTTCAGACACCTGGTTCACACGTGGACACCCAAGCTTCCCACACTGTGTCTTTTTCTGATCTCCACTGGAATTTGTGACGTCTTTAACTTCTCCTGAGGGGTTATGCTATTCCTAATTTCCTGCGCAGACCCTCACAAGCATCCTGCCTCCCCTGTGGGAGGGGGATTTCTCCTGTTCCCCTCCATGGATCCATGGCCGTGAGAGCTGCAAGGCACTAGTCACTACATCTAGAAGCAAACCTAGCTTGTAGTAGCCAACTATCGCTTAACGACTATGAGCATGCTATATAGTAGCCAAAGGCATCTTAAACTGTCAGAACATAAAACAGATGGAAGGACAGTCTAGCCTCATATGCTGTGTCCAACAGTGACAGTAGCCAATAATGAAGAGCTAGAGAAGACTAGCACACAGCTATATTTCTCTGCAATATTCCATCAAGCAACAATGATCTTTTACCTGGAGACTCGCTGAGCCAAAAAGGCAGTCTTTGTGTGAATTAATCCTAAATTAGATTTTCTTTCTTCTGGTTGGTTTTTAACCCAGGTAGACTTTTAGCATCTTGTGACAAAGATTTCCTCAAGTTAACATGACATTCTTTGAAGTACCGACTATTTGCACCCTTAATAACGTAGTTAGAGGGCAAAGCTATCCATAGGTGAGTCCAGAGGAAGCCATGATATTTGCAAGCAAGGATGTTTGGACCTCAACTTACTTCGATGGCAAAGCAGAATGAAACAAGGCTATTTCCTACTATATTGGAATATACTAGGGAAACTGTGTCCTGCTTGTAGGTACAACAGGTCTCCCTCACTGCTCACTTGTGTGGGCCTATTAGTGAATACCGTGTGGGCAGTCCTCATTTTTAGAAACTTCTCTCGGTGCAGAATGAGCATTCATACCCATCACAAAAGTAGCAAAACTTAAATCAGCATGAACTTGTTTTCAGGAAGTTCTCCACCAGCAAATGTGGGCTTGGAATATACTTGCAGATTAAAAAGAGAAAAAAAAAGACAAAATCATAAGAATTAAACCATATATTTCTTATAAATGTTCCATAAAAGATTATTATGTCTTCTCACAGTGTTCATGGACTGTCACTCTGCTTCTTCTACTCGTCTCTCCTTAAATACTGTTCTGGCTTACAAGGCAGTTAGCTGATTAATTCATGCAAAACACTCAAGCTCACAGTTTGAAGCTATGGCCTGAAGAAATAAATCCAAACAGTTGCTGGACTGCAGAAAACTTTCCAGGTTGCCAGCAGGAAGAATACTTCTCAGTATCCAGCACTATATTTTTCCTTTCCAGGAAATGGTACCTAAGAGGAGTTGTGTCCAGAAACTTATTAGTATATGCCTAAATCACATAGTATTTGTTCTTGTAGGAGATAAGTATGTGTATTTGCAAGTCCTAATGCTTCTACTGGACTCTCGTCACTGAGGCAGCTTTGCTTTTTCTTATCTTTCTTTTTTTCTTCTGTTTTCCTTTTTCCTAGGAAAGGTACTATGGGGAAAGATGTGAAGGCTAAACATTCTAGTCCATCTACTGGTTTACAGAGTTTGATACATAAGACTTCAAAGTTCCTAGGCAGACCATCCTTCAATATTGCTCCTCTTATACATATCTTTTTAAAATTACTGCGCTTGGTTCCCACTTTCTAGGCTCCCAATCCTGACTCCTAACTCAACCAGGATTCCCAGTGCCTAGGATTCCTGCCCATTGCAGGAGGACTCTCTTCTTTGTCCCCTCCTTCAGCTCAAGTACATATAAGTGTTACTGATTGATACATGGACATTAATGTTTTCTGTAATATATTTCTTTCAGACATCATTGTTCTCATCGCTTCAATAGCAGTTGTTTCTGCAAAAACTCAGGGTAACATTTTTGCAACATCAGCACTGAGAAGTCTTCGTTTCCTACAGATCCTTCGTATGGTGCGCATGGACCGAAGAGGAGGCACTTGGAAATTATTAGGTTCAGTAGTTTATGCACATAGCAAGGTATGTAATCCTAGCTGCTGGGTTTGTTTGGCTGACTTCTTCACAAGATTCAATAAGAATCCAAAGAAACAAATATTAAGTAGCTTTGTGTAGAATACATCAAATTTCCTGAAGTAACATCCATTAGCAGGCATTAACACAGGTATGTCAGGCCATGCTAAATGGCTAACAGTTTCTAGAATATGCTGCAAATATTGGACTTGATGTGCTGCTGTGATTATATGTACATTGATGGAGTTGCTAGAGGGTCAAGCTACAGGATTTGGTCTACTTTTAGAGAAAACTGGCATCAGTTGGAAAGCATTAGACTTTTAACTGCTCAGAGTATATAGGTCTTTTAAGTGTCTACCTTGAAATGGCATTCTGTTTTGTCTTTTAAATGGATATTGATCTCTGATTTCTTTTATCTAGGAATTAATCACAGCCTGGTACATAGGATTTTTAGTACTCATCTTTTCATCTTTCCTGGTTTATCTGGTGGAAAAAGATGCAAATAACCAGTTCTCTACATATGCAGATGCTCTCTGGTGGGGCACAGTAAGTACAGAAAAACAATATGCATTTGTTAGCCAATATGCTACAATCTTTTGCATTTCACTCATTGTCTGTTTAACTTAGGGTGCTTTTCAGCAAATTGTTTTATCTGAAAGAAGACTGATCTGAGAAGTTCCCTCCTCCAGCTCTTTATTTGCACATCCATATTTCAGTTTTATCCATCATGCAGAGTTATTGTTTACCAGTTTTTGCTGCAGACCAGATCACTGAACCTCCATGAGAAAAAACATGTTGGTTTTGACCCTCTATTTGGACCAATAATTTGACCCATATCATAAACTGTAACATCTTTAATAATATTGTAATAATACAGTTTATAATGTGATAAGCTGCCTTGATCCAAGTGAGATAGCTGTAAGCTGCAATACAGGAGGAGCAAGCATCAGGAAAGAAAGAATGATGGAAAATTCTTAAATCAGTTTTGCAATGGAAGAAAATGTGCAATCAAAATACACTCTCTGAGTGATGTTGGTTCTCCCTGTACCTTGGACATAAAAAAACAAGAATATTCCCATTCACATTCAGCAGTGTTTTCTGACGACTTTTGCAGGTCAGTTGAAATAAACTAGGCTTTAAATGAGCAATGAAGAACGAGGTGCGAGTTTTTGAATTTTCTTTCCTTTTTTTTGTCATAATATATAAGTTTTTTGTTTTCATGGAAATAAAAATGCCCTGTACTGAGCTAGCCCCTTGTCCCATGCTGCACTGTGTGGCGGTCACTCAGGCATCTTGGGAAATCTACCCCTACAAAATCTGTTGCGGAGCAACTACCAGGTCATGTAAAACTGCTTTTTCTTCCCCGATCTGGCGCAGCAGAACAACTGCCATGAGCTCCAGCAGAGTCTGGGGAGTGAAATGGTGCCCATGAGATCATGAATGTTGACATGACCTAGAGCACTCATTGGTTTTCCTGGGAAAAGTGTGAGAGCTGAACCAGCTTTTGCCACCCCTCCTTTTCAGAGGATGTAAAAATGAAGTTTGCCCAGACCTCTGCTGACAACTTCATCTGGATTGAGCAGCATTTGCACATTCAGACCGTGGAATGAGAGACTACAGAAAAAACATTTCACAATTGAATCCTTAATCCTTGTTTTGTTTATATTTTTGCCAAATGTCAAGGTCATTTGCTACTATTAGAACTTGTTTGTTTATTTGAAATTGGTTCACCTAAGGGTTAATAATTTGTGACTTGACTTCCCATGAGACTGTAGTTTTTGAGCTTTCAGTGGGAGCTTAGAAAAAATAGGCTAAGTATCTCTTATTTACACATCTAGAAAAATACAGAAATATCTTTCCTGAAGCTTTTTTCTTTAGACCGTCAAGGCAGATCTCCAATAAAATACACGCTCTTATCCCACAGTCCAACATGCACAGTCTCTGCATGTGAGATCCATATTGACTTGAGCTGTCAGAGCAGGTTTTGCCCTCAGTTAGACCACTGCAATTGGTTTTGTGGTTTCTCTATCCTAACGGGCAGTTGATTTTGACTCATCCAAGAGGAGTTTCACTTTCCTGAAAAAAGCAGAGGTCTGGGTTTGACTTCGATGGGTCTGCATGGCTGCTGTTGGGCAGTGGGTGGCTTGGGATGATGGGAGCACCAGCACGGGCAGCCCGAGGACAAGCATTTTCAGCCTCTTTATGTCTCAGGAAACGCCGTATCCTCCCCAGAGAGCACTTCAAAGATGGGGAGCTTGACTAAGTGCAGGTTTGGGCCCCGCTGCCAGTGAGGGAACACGTCCGAGTGAGAGATGGCCAAGTCTTGGGAAATTCAGACCTCAGTTCAGGCTCACATCAAGCCAAGTCCCTCTCCCTTGGCGGATCTAGCTGTAGAAACAAGATCTTTGTTTGATAATTTTCTTCTCCACTCCCTGCTGACTGCTGGTTTTTAAGGAAAAACCCTGCGAAGAACTAATCACTGTATAAAATGGTGCTTAAAGTATTTTGTATACTTTGAAGTGAAAATGTGTGACTCATAGGTCAGATAAGTTGTGCAAACTGAGAAAATAGGAATCTTTTCTTGACATCAACAGGAAAAAACAACAAATTGTAATCAAAAACCTGAAAATAATGTATATTGTACATTTTTATATTGCTTCTTCTTTTCCCCAGTGTGTGACAAGAATTCATTTATATTTTTAATGTGCTTAAGTGCACAAAGTCACTGAAAATCAGTTTTCTTCCTTACCTGCTATCTTTGCCATTTTAATAATAGTAATTTTTGTATAATATGTAAAACAGTATGTGGGAAATTCTTAACGTGCTTCTTAGTCATGGTTGTTTTCACTGCCAGAGTAACCCACATACTGATTTTGAAAAGGTCAGATTGTATGGCATTCTAAGGGAAATCAATGCTTAGTTTCATTGATTTGTTTATTTGCAAAAGTTGCTCTAACTTAAATCACAAAGTATCTATCAAAATGCAGATTAATTTGTGTGAAATTTCTATGGAAAAAATAATGCATTGAAGTCAGTCACAAATAGCCATCTTAAATTTCATGCTTTTGCAAACACTTATGCCGCTCTTATAAGACCAGACCCAACATGCAGTATGTAACTCATCAGTTAATTCAGATTATTTGAGAGCCATATCTTGCTATGGTCATTTCACTGACTCTTGTTTTTGAAGCCTCTAGTTTTAGGCTGAAACTAAAGGCGGGGTATTAGTATACTAATTAGTATAAGAATTAGTATACTAATTTGCTTAAGAATATTGCGCTGTATTTGCGATTCCACATTGTACCGCGCAACTTGCAGTTTCAACATCTTGTTAATGTTACTACTGGGTATACACTAATGGCTGGAGTTCCCCAGTGCTGCTCAACACAGCTCAACGTGTGTGTTATATGAAGAGTTCAAGTGCAGAATTTATGTAGCTGTGGAAGCTAGAATTATTTAACAGAATAAGGCGAGCAAACTATTTTCAAATGAGAATGTATGCTTATGTCCATTCAAAGACATAAGCATTTTATAAGCAAGCTATGTCTGATTTTCAGAGACTTGTTAGATTGGCTAGGACTGAATGTGCTTATAGGAACATTTAGTTTGCATGCTAATTAGTTTTACCTGAAAATGTAGTTTGCCTTCCTGTCTATCTGACATATTAGATAAGATTTTTCTTAATATTGCACCATTTTCTAGTAGTATTCAGTAGTTACAATTGGGTAAAGAATGCCTGTGGCATTCCATGTTGATCTGTAGATGAAAAAAAAACAACTTACACTGAATAATACAACAATAATTGCTACAATTACTAGCTCAAATGAGTTAATACTAATGATGCATTTTCCATCTAATATGATAGTAGGAACAAACTTAATATTTTCAGTTAGTTAATGTCAGTTAAAGATTCAAAAGCTAAGTACTTTTAACAGAACATACAGCTACATAAGAAAAAACATTGAGTATCCCGTGATTCTCATCTGATTGGAGGTTGCATAATCTCAGTCGTTATTATATTATCTCCTTATTCGCTTATTTATTGGTTCTTGCATGGAGTTATAATAGAAGGACAGTTCTGTCTTTGTGATGTTTGAGTCTAGCTAGGGGACACTGCTTTTCATGGCTGATTTGTCCAGACAACTTATTTACAGAAACAATCCAAATGGAGCATTTTCTATCTGATGTGGAAGACAGGAGTTTTCTAATCCATTTAGCTACATAAGAGTGTGCTTCAGTTGCCTAAACACAGACATAGATCACCATGTAAGATCAGTTGGACTTTCAACCAACTGGGAAGCTGTGTCTCTCCTGCCACTGGTCCCTTTTCAGATGTCCAAGGGCATCTCAGATGGCACTAGAAATCAGTTTTGAGTGTTGTGCGGTCAGAACAACGGGTTTGTTTTTTTGTCCTGATTTAGGCTGTATCGATTACAAACATGACTGTCCAGCAGCTATCCCCCAGAAAGAGATGATTTGTACACTTTACTATCCCTTTTCCTGTTTCTTGATCCTCCTTTTCCCACCCCAGTTTCCCTCCAGGTAAACAACCTGTCCCTAATTATTTCTTCCCTGTTTATCCCACTTCTACATCCATGCCCAGATTTAATATTGGCCTTACATGGTGTTTCTGATGCAGATGCCTAGGTGCTGTTGGTCTTGCAAGACTGTAGTTGTGCTATAGGTCCCCAATATTCCCCTCCAACTATCTTTGAGCTTTGGCCATTCCTCTCTTCACCAAGTATAAAAGAAAAATCAAATCTGTGTAGTGTTGAGTAAGATAATATCGCACAGTGCTGATAGCTGTGTGACCACATGAGACTATCTTGGTCTACTCAGATAAAATAGCTCAAGGTGAGAAGGCACCCACTAATAGTCTTAATCATAGACTGATACTAATAAGTCTTCCGGACCTAAAAAGAATGGGGAAAAAAGAAAGACTTTAACATGGACTTGTTATTTTTTGGAGAAAATCCAAAGATATGGCCTGCATGGCTTTTGTTTCTGAATTGCTTTCAGATGTCAAGTCCCAAAGACTCAAATTTATCTATGATTTCTTTGTAAGATTGGTAGGTGGTAATTTCATTAATATATGGACAACACTTAGTTCTGTTTCCTTCTTGTCAACCCAAGCAGGAGATATCTTGCACTTTGCAGCGTCTGGCAGAGATAGGGAGCTGGATGGAAGCCAAGGAATTGGGTTTGTTCCAGAGCTTCAAACTGCTTCACAATGATTGGCCTGGAAATGAGTTTTGAGGAACTTTTATTCAGGGATTCATTTATTCCAATGCTTCATTACTCTCTGGGTCTTAATAGCTTCAAACTGTTCTGCACTTGCCCTATAATGAGAAGAGCTGAGAATACCCTGTTCTGAAAACAAGAGAAAACCAAACCAAACCTTTTTGCCATGCCAAGAGTGTGATTGCATGAGCTCACTTCTGCCAAAAAAAAAAGGGGGATGCATTCCCATCTCCCTTATTTATTGCCCAGTCTCAGCAATGCATTTCATCATTCTGCCTTGTGCAGGCACCCATGCTTGTTAGACCCCTCCCTGAGCACGTTCAATTCACAAAAATACCAGAAACAAACCGCATAAAAACCTGGGTAATTCTCACCACTTTACTGGGTTGCACTGATTCTCTGAAGAGTCCTGCAAAAGCCAGGAAAAAGAGATAGGGCAGGGGAGCAGAGAGCAAGGAGAGTGTGACAGGTGATGTGGCAGAAGGAGGCTAGTTGGTTCAGGTGCCTTGGAGCCACCTAAGGTGGCCTTTATTACAGGTAAGAGCTGTGATGTCTCCAGGCTAGCACATGAAACTTGAGACTCATGAACTGCTTGAAATTGCAGCTACAGCTTTAATGCAACCGATTCTCTTTTAGTGGATAAATTCCACCCGCAGTTTGTTCCCAACAATGTGAGCAATTAAAGGCACTGTTTACTATCTACAAAGCCCTAAATAGTTGAAATCTAATTACCTCCAAAACACTTTGCTTCTTTTGTCCTGTGTTGACCCTATTTAAATAGAATTGCTTTGGACATCTTTCCTAGGAATGAACTTTGAGGAAGCTGGAAGCAAAGTATTGTCTCAAGAAGGCATTTTTCTGAAGAATTCACTTCTGCTAGAATATTTGCTGAGCCTGAACTTGCCCACATTTGGTACATTATGTAAAATAATTATCTTTCACCAAGCTCTCCACGAATAAAAGGCCCTGGAATCCTTGGCATTTGATCTGTTGTTGTCTATCTTTAACATTGTGTGCCTGCACCTGGCCCAGAGCCATTCGGCTTTCCAGCTGAACTGCAGAAGCCCACAGCTCGGTGTCTGTGCTCATGCTGCTTGCATGAGGCATGAGGATCTGAACTCCCCAAGAAGGAAGTGAAGTGAATTCACAGAAGTGAATTTCTCCTGCTGGAACAGTCGCAGAGTTTGAGACTGCCACACTTTTTAGGCCAGGCCGCACAGGACTTGTTTGGTGGACATTCCCTTGGTTGGTGAAGACCCCCAACCACATGCAGACAGGAAGTCAGAACAAACCTGAAGCCATTTGGTTTGTTGTGTCTTTGAGATATGCTCAATAACCACAACCAGCAATATGATCCCAGTAGCATTAGGAGTACATGCTTATGGAGCACATATGTGTGGCCAATTCCATGAACTGTTGATCATAACAAGTTTCTTTTCTGGAGCACCCTCCAAATTCTGCCATAATCCATGTTGTTGCTTCACTGTTTCTGTAAAATCCATGTGTGGTATGCTAACACTCTCCACCTGAGAAGGAATGATGGAGGGGTCCAAGTGCCCTCCTGTTTCTTTTTCACCCACCCACGCACCCAGACATCTGAGCTAGTATTGTCCAACAACCTGAGAAGCCCTATGTGCTGTGGAGTATTTGGGTCTTCATGACAGCAGTGCCGTAGTTGTCATAAGGAAGGGGAAGCAACCAAGAACTTCTTAAGGTTCCTTCCAGCTTTCAGTTAGGGTCTTTTTGTGTTTCAGAAAATTATCAATTTCAAAATGTTACGATACGTTCATAGAAAATGCAGCTTCTTCTGGCACTTCCATTGACTTTCTCTTGACTGTGAACTTCAGCTTCCTTTCAGCCATATTATATTTTTGTAGTATGATCTTTGCATAATTATACTTGTATAGTTGTGCAAATACCTACAGTTTATTATATGTTTTTGCTGAAAATACTTAGAACACTTTTATATGTACCAAAAATGACAATTTTTCTGCCTGATTCATTTCCATTCATTTGCCTAGATTTTGAGATCGCAAACCTTCTGCTCTGGTATTCTTAACGTTTATTTATTGCATTTATTGCATATTTGGGTATTTGTCTCATAGCTATTATTTATCTCAGTGTTATTCAGTCATGGATAGTGTTGAGTCGTTACAGAAAAAAAGGAATTCATATCAATATATTTATGGATTTTTTATTTTAGAAACAATTTCACATGTTGTGGTGAATAATTACTTAGTGGAAATGATATTTCATGCAATGTATTTTATCTCCAGCTAATCTTTGACAGACTTCAGTAATCCATGATGTTCATTCATTTGTTTTTAGATCACCTTGACAACCATTGGCTATGGAGACAAAACGCCCCTTACTTGGCTTGGAAGGTTGCTTTCTGCAGGATTTGCTCTCCTTGGCATTTCTTTCTTTGCACTACCTGCTGTGAGTATCCTTACAGAGTTTGTAAAATCTAACAGAAACCCTAGTAGCTCCTACTGCTGTTACAATACAAAATACTGCCTGCATGAAGAGCAACTGTTTAATGCCTTTTTTATCTGTGACAACATCGGGGAAGTCCAAATGAAAGGACTGTAGCTATTGTTGTCATTGCTGTCATCGTAAGTCTTGCAAGAACGAAACTGGGAAATAATCCTGAATTTATAAGGATGAAATTCTTTTCTTTCCTTATGAGTTGCATCTCAGTTGTGGAATTTTGAAATAATTCAGCAGATACCTTTTTCTGAATGTGTCCTGAAAAAAGTGGAATATTTCTAACAAGTTTTCTGGTATGACTATGTTCAGACTATCAGTTTACAGCAGCAGAAGGCATGAAATCAAGCAAATTTTAGCATAGTTGAGTGCAAAAATGCAATTATTGTTTTCTGTGAATGTTAATAAATAGCCATGTCAGTTTATTTTTAGTACTTTTATTAATATTAAAAAGACTTTAATGCAAATGGGAATCATCTAATGAATAAGTTCCAGAAATAACATTTCATTTTTGAGTGTGGTATCCAACTGTGAAAGACTAAATTTCTTTCTTTTTTAAGTGAGTATTGAATAAGCATGAAATCAGAAGTGACATTTCTATTTTGTTGTGTTACATCCAGCATAATACATGTGGAAAATCAGTGTTTTAATACTGAGATTCATTATCTATAGATCATTATAAAATGTGTGGTAAAATAATGCGTTTGATTTTAACCATGTAGACAAGCCAACCTTAAAAATCAGCATTTACTGGTAGTACTGAATCATCTAGAATACTACATGCTTTTCTTACCTTAAGAATAGAGAGTATTTTAGTATCTCTGACATATCACAGTGTATTATAATTATAATACATTACCTGTTTGTGAATCTTGACATTTAATGGCAGCTACTGTAATTAATTTTCTTTGTTACCTAGTCACCACGCCCAGAAAAGGTAGTTTTAGCAAGACTGCCAGGGAATAATGTGTGAAAAACAATTTTGTGTATTAGAGAAGTCAGAACTTTTTTTCCTAATATACTTTATCCTGACTAAGAATCAAGTGAAAGTATTCTTGCTTGCAATGCAGACATATCCAGTAGAAGTATTACACTCCATGCAG
>NW_010579562.1:867909-900226 GCF_000705375.1 Tinamus guttatus
AAATAACCAAAAGGGGAAAGATTCTAGCATCAGCCTTTTTTCATACCCTGTTGAAGGAACAGGGAAGATTATGTAGATGGGAGTGAGAGGAAACAATGTTAATCTGTTAAGCAAGGCATATTCTAACTTTTTTAAAAGCAAAAGACTGAGCACCAACATTGTGTAGCACAAGCCCGAGTGATGGTTAGGATGAGCTGCCAGTGGTAGAGCCACAGATGGGCTCATTTCAGTAGGGAGTCTCCTGTATTGCTGTGTACTAGCCCTCCCATTACACCAAGTAATGTAATAAATGTGTTTTCTGAAGTAATCATATCAAACAAAGCCTCACAAAGCCTTTGCAATTGATCATGGGCATGCATTGAAAAAAAACACCAAAAAAGATACCTATGTAATGATAAAGTGGTGTATTGTATTGCAGGGCATCCTTGGCTCAGGATTTGCATTAAAAGTGCAGGAACAGCATCGTCAGAAACACTTTGAGAAAAGAAGGAATCCAGCTGCTAGTTTAATTCAGGTAAATATGAAATCAATTAAAAGATAATTGTGGGGATTTAAATACATGTTTGAAGCCAGTTTTATCATTTCAGGTTGGAGAGTTTTGTGGAAATAATGTTTGATGGATTGAATGGTTCCATGAAATAACTTTGTTCTTTCTCTTGTAACTGCCATGTGGTTCTAATTCTGTATACAGCATTACTGAGTGACATTCATAAGTCCTATCCACAACCAAGGGACCAAGTAGAGGATGTCAACTACATGCCTTCTTGCTCATTGCAGTTAGTGAATTACTTGGAAATACAGAATTCATCCCTAGACAACTGGACTGACAGCATACTGACTTACCTATATTACATTACTTTTCACTACTAAAGTGTTGAGAGTGCTCCAAGAGTGATATACTTGGTGAGAATGAAAAGTGTCCTGTACAGAAAATTGCTTTCAATGACATTCAAATTAGAAGGTAGAAATGAAGCAATTGTGAAATGTCTGAGACTGTCTGAAATGGTTTCAGCTGCAATAGTAACAGAATGGTACAGATCGACATTTTAGAAAAAAAAATAAAAGCAAATAGAAAAAAGTAAAAGCAGCATGATATCTGCTAGTTTTAACAGCTGCTTTGAAGCATTTATTTTCTTTAACTTACAGTTATAGTTAAATTAGAAGGGAATTTAGATAATTGAATTTAGAGTTAATAGTTAGCCTAATAGGCAATAGCTAGTTAATATGTAATTTATAAGGAAAATAGTCTTCTAACATCTTGATTTATTTTCTTGGAATAGTGAGTGCTTTGTATGTGTCCCATATGCTATTTTTTCATTCTGATAAAAATGAAAAAATAAATCGAAATAAAATAGCTGAGCATAAACATACTAGAGTTCCATTATAAGTTCAGGACAGATGCAAATCTGTCTTTGAAGCACTCCTCAAATTAATGTTTCCATTATTTTTGTTCAGTGATGGTTAAATTGTTAATATTGTTAAATATTAATATTTAACATTTATTGGAATAATTAATAAATACAAATCAATTCATTTTGTATCTAGCACACTGTAGAATTAACAAAACAGATCTTTTCAGACACTCTGATTCTTCCTTGAAATTAAAGTTAAGTGGAAAGAGAAATCAGGTATAATAGATTTACACTTCGATAGGTAGCTCATTTTATTATCATATGACAGTGCAACCAAAATATTTATAAAACAACCTGCTAAATAGATTAATAGCAGCTGACCAACTAGTCTCCAAAAGTGACTAGTGGGAAGAATCATCATGAATGGAAGACACTCATGGTGGGATCCCAAGGGTGTGAAGGGTAAAGGTTGTTCAACATATTCATTAGTGATCTTGAAATTAATGTGAAGTTGTTGCTGGAAATACTTGCTGATGGCAGAAGGCCTGGCAGAGTGTTAAAGATGAGTTTGGGATTTGGGAGCCCAAGAGTGGCCTGGATGGATCAGGCTGGAAGGATTCCAACCAAATCCTTAGCATACTAAATACAAAACTACATCAAGGAACAGTGAAATCAGGCTATCAGTACAGGCACATATCCAAGTAATGGTGCCTCTGGAAAGGATCTGACCGCAGGTGAGAAGAGCAGAGGAGAAGGAGAAGCAGAGGGGAAGGATGAAAAGCTTCACATGTTGCTCTGACGAGTCTTGCTACAGCCCTTAGCTAAAGAAACAGAAGGGCAGTAAGTAGGAGGCTGCTGATGTTACCACTGTACACTGTTGAATCACTGGTTAAAACTGAACTGTATAATACAGACATACTTCTCCTGTTTTGTTTAGCTCGTAAGAAATATTTAGTGTGAATATTATTTGAACGTAGAAGTCTGTAGAGAAAATGCTGGAAACTGCAGGGCTACTTAATGTAGCAGATGGAAGCATAAAAAATATCTCTGGCTATAAGCCGAAACCAAACAGTTTCATATTAAAAATAATGCACAGTGAGAATGATTAACCAGTGGAACAGCTCATAAAGTAAGTGGCACTTCCTTCATCTGCTGCTGAAGACTAGATGTATTTTTACAGATATACCTATGGTGTCAAGCTCAAAGCTGGATGTCTGTGTGACATGCAATGGTTTTAAGTATATAGGAAGCCAAACTCATTAACTTAACTCTTAATTCTACCCTGAAACATCCAGCATAACATGGCAATACATGTAATATTTTTTCATTTTATTGCAAGTTCAATGGCAGCAACAGGAAGTGCCTGTTTGCAGCTGAATAGTTTTAAAGCAAATGCTAGTTCGAGGAGTCTACATTTTTTAAATGTATTTGGTTTAGGATTAGTGTAGAATGGGGATAATACTAAGACTACTCTGGCTTTTCCATGCTGCTGTAATTTTTGCATTTTTAACATCTATTTGATGCTAAATGGGAACTGGACTCTATGTTTCTCTTCATACAAATATAAATCACCAGCTAGAGTTAAAAAAAAAAAAAAAAAAGGAAGAAGAACCGAATCTAAGAATTCCATTCTCTCATCCAGGCTGATGCCACAAATATCAGAGTCAAGGACCTGGAGATAATAGTTAACCAGGATCACCACCTGACACCTGTTGGGTTTTGGTTGATACATGCCTATACCTATACCTGTATGCCTATGTCTATGCCTACATAGCCTCACTATAGGAGGAGAGTGTGTTATGGGAAGGAAGGAAGGAATGAAGAAAGGAAATTTATCTAGGAAACTTTAAAAGGTGTCAGCACAGATGCTCAGCTAGTACATATTAATATATTATGCTGACATCAGGGAAACCATACCAGTTTTTGAAATGAGGATATGTCTTACTATCCACATGCAGTTATAAATCTAAATGGTAAAATCTAAATTCAGTGTTCTGCTTTGGTCTCACCTTTGAGATCATTTAGTTCAGTCTCAAACATTCAGCAAGTTTCAAACCACAGAGAATACTTCACTTTTCTTCTAACTACTTTATGTCTGATTTTCAGTATTGTTTACAAAACGTATTATGACACTTTCTTTACCTCAGACTGCACGCGTGTGTGGGTTTCCCCTATGGGATTTTCACACCTAAATCACTGCATTGCTTACTGAGCTCCTTTATGGGCTGAGTATCTTTTAGCACTTCACATGGCCAGTACCTCTCACTTTACCATGTTACGATGCACCAAAGTGTGGCTAGGTTTCGACTGGTAGCAATATTTTCTGTGTCGATGTGATAGCTCACATCCCAGTCTGAGCGAACTCAGCTCTCTCCATACTCAATGTGGTGGCATTGGCACTTCATGTTCTTGGTTCCTTTGTGCTTTTCTATTGTTTCCCCATACCAGGCTACTTGGCGGTTTTATTCTACTGATGCCAGCCGAACAAACCTGACAGCCACCTGGCGATATTATGAAAGTATTCTTCCTCCCCTCAGGCATGTATCAGTGCTATGAATGATAAAAGAAAGCCATAACTTGTATTGGTTACTAATCTGCTTTTCAATTTTTTGTTTCATCCCCTGCTCCCTCTTGCCTTGTTTTTCTTTTTTGTCATATATCCTGCACGTAGTGTGTATGGCGTAGTTATGCGGCTGATGAGAAATCGGTTTCCATTGCTACCTGGAAGCCTCATTTGAAGGCCTTGCATACCTGCAGCCCTACAAAGTAGGTACAACTATGGCAGCTGGTGCTGTTCTTGATGTCTGTTCAAGCTTTTAGAGAATTAGTATTTGTCTGTTTTGTCTTGTTTTGTCTTCTCAAGTCCTCTCATTAAAAATTTCAACTAACAAATCAGGGCAGTATTATCTAGGAGCCTGGTACAATGGGTCAAACACCCATTTCCATTTATCTTGAGATGTATCACTGAACACAGGCATTAGAAATATTCTCTGCTACAAAAATTCCTATGTCAAGGTTAACATTTTCCTACTATCCATGTTCCACAGCAGCAGCTCTTTAGCAGCAATCAGAACCCACTAATAATCACAGTCTCCATTTTGAAGTTGCACTAATTCCTCCTGCATGCTCTCAGTCAAGATGTATTATTATTTATAACAGACTTATAGAAGAACACATCTCCTGGGGAGTACTGCTTATTGCTGGGCAAAACGGACTCCCTTCAATCTTGATCCTGAGCCAAATTCTGGTATAAATCCATGTCACTCTGTATAAACACCAGTTTGTGCCCATTGAAGGTCAGGGGTGAAGGTCCCTGATCTCAGGGAGCCCAACTCCCTGCCAGAGAGTGCCCCGAACGCACCCGCTGCACGTCCCCATCTCGCCTCTCCCCAGTCCCTGCTTCCCGGGGCTCAGCACCAGCTGCTCTCCTGCTAAATGTTCTGGATGGGCATCTGGGCTGGGGTGGGCAATGGAAAGTGCCCCTTCCTCTTGCCCTGAAATTGTCCTGCGTGCCCAAAAGCGGACTTGCTCGGAGGCTCCGTCCCCGGTCATTTGTGCCACGGCATGCACATCTCTTCGTCTAGTCACTTAGTCACTTGTTAGGATCCACAATCTTCTGAGCAAATAGACATTTGCGTGAGATTTCTCCTTTATCAACTCAAATCAATATATTTGTTAGCCCAGTACCAAATTCTCACCAAAGAAAAAGTTATAATATTAATACGGAGCTCATTCCTTAAGTTCATTAGTATTTTTATAGTCTTCTTCTTTATATTCTATTAGTATTTTATATTCTGAGGACTGTAGCTATGTATAAGTCTAGGGAGGAGATCATGGCATTCGGTATCTCCCTAGGGGGAATCACCCCCCCCATTATACACACAGCCAGTGGAAGGTAGCCTAAAAGACTTGATGCCCCAGTTTGACAAACAAGAAAAGTACATAGATGTATTTTTTTATTTATGTATTTGTTTGGTTGAAAATTCACAGAGCACTGGTAGTCCAAGACAATTCACTAGTTTACTATTCACTAGAATAAGATTTAGCAGAAGGTAGTAAATTGATTGATCCTATACAGGGCACAAGTCAGAGAATAAAAGGTATTAGATAAAGATCAAAAAGAAATGCAATGAGAGTCTTATAGGAAAGCTGTGATAAGCGTCCTAACTGTTGTTATTGCAGACAGTTCAAGAGAATTAGTGGTTTCTCCCAAAACTGGGTGATGAACATCCACATGACAGTAAAAAGGTAATCGTGTGCCAAAAAGCTCAGCCAAATAAAGGTTTGGCTGGGTACCCAAAGCTGATCTTTGAATTTCAAAGAGTTGACAAGAACAGAGCCTTAAGTAATCCATTACCACAAGTATAATTCCAAAATGCTTCAAACTAAAAGGAGCTTTTAGATTAAAAGTTACATGGAATATTGATTTTAATAAGTGAGCAATTCTTTTGCCATATACAAACAGGTTGAAGGCAACATTTGTATAAATAAATTGATATGAAATTATATAAATAATTACATAAGCAATGAAGCTGTATCCCACCTAAAAAATTCTAAAACATGTCCCTCGAAAAGTGCATCTAACTGTTAATTTAAATAAGCCTATTTCTGCAATATCCTAAAATTAAACCATTTTATTTACTAGAAATAAAATCTAATAAGAGTCTTGTCTAATAAGAGTCTACAGCCTTCTGTTATGTATGTGTCAGCAATGCGTTTTGCCTAAGTGCTTTGCCAACTCAGTCTGCAGTGGTATGTACAAAGCATGTTATGCATGTGTTAAAACAACTGAAAAGTTTATTTTTCAAAAGCATTGTAGTTACAAGTCTTGCTTGAATGTTTTTGTGGTTGCCCTGTAATGTGTGTGTTGTACGCTACTTTATTTAACATATCCATTTACAGTTTAGCATATATCTAACATCATCTGTAACTAAGTAATGTGATTACTATCTGCATAACAAATATGTTTTTCCCTCCCACTCCCTGACCTGAAGAAAAGAACAAGGGGAAGCTTCTAGCAGGTTTGTAGCTTCTTTTATTTCTTATATTTTCTAAATCTTTTTCTCCTTAAAGAGTTTTTAATGGTTCTGCACAATAGGCTCAATGAATTGTAGTGCTTTACTGATAATAAAGACAGATCTCACTTGTATTTAGCTTACACTGTTAGGATAGCGCTGCAGGGATTTGCTTCTTTGTCTCAGTTTTCTCGTGGGAAAACCAGGTTTTATCTTTTTAGCTGTATGTGTTAACGTTGCTCTCGGTGCAGCACGGGAGATGAGGAGCAGCACAGTCTGCCCAGGCTCCGGCTCTGGGGAAGAACGATGCAGCATCACGAGGGATGCTCCAGGGTGAGGACAGCCCTGGAGGCGTGCGGCCTGCCCTGGAGGCGTGCGGCCTTGCAGGCACCGAGGGCCCCTTTCCCTTGGCGCATCCTGGCTCTTCCCAGGACAGCAGTCCCTCGGGATGATGGGCTTTGCTCTGCTTGGCAAGCAGCTTACCTGCTCGTCCGCAGCGCCCGTCCTGTGGGAGCTCGTAGACATCACCCCCACAGCCTGCCAGCCAAGACCCACCTCGTATAAGCATGACGGCTCCGTCAAACCTTCTTGTCCGCACTCCTCCAACAGTAACAAGGCACCTTTGCCTTTTGAAAGGTGAGACCCAAGCTGGCAGCAAGTGGTTGTGCATCTCCTGACGTTACCACCTCCAGAGCAGAGCTTTGAGAAAGGGCCATGTGTTCCCAGCTTCACCAGTGAGCACTTGCAGAGACAAATGTACTTATGAGAAGTAGGAGCTAGATGTGAGAAACACCCAGCCAATTATGAAAATTACATTGGAGGCTCCCTGTTAGTGATAACGATTGTGATTTTAAAATAAGTCAATGATTTAGCAATTTTTTTTCAATTTATATTTCACTCTTCAGAAAATCTTATTTATTGTGTGCTGTAACTGCTGTGTATTAGCGTGTATTAGGGTAGGTATAAAAACGAACTTGTTAACACAATATCCTGTTAGCACAATATTAAAGACTTGTTTTCCAGTGACTTCTACCAAATAGCCTATTAAAAATTGCATTTATAAAGTCAAGATGAACCTATGCTTTTGTAAAAGAAACAGCAGTGTGCATTTTCCTAGAAAATCCACAATTTTAACATTTTTCTGAGATTCTGGTCTACAGTAAACGACCTACAGGCCACTCAGTGCTTTTTAAAAAGGTGTGTTTTTGTCTATGGCTGTTTATAATTCTTATGCTGATATATTGCAGTATGTTTGTGTCATTTAAAATCCATGTCATGTATGTGGTCTTTTGTGGTAAAAGTGTAAATGCAAAAACTTCTGCAACGTACTTAGAGGTAACTGTCCTCGACTGTTTAACTTCTTTCTTACTGCAATGCTGAGTGACTTGCATGGGATGCTGTGTTAACTAAGCTGCTGCTTGTTTCACTCCAGATTAAGATGTGTTGATACCAGCAGTGCATTGGATTGCTTTCTGAACACGCTTTTTGCTCTTTACTCCATTTTAGTAATAGTGCAAAAAGACATTTCTTGCTTTAGGTAAAAGATCATTTTTATTACCTATTAAAATGAATTCTGTGTTTACAAACAGGAATTTTTGTGCTTCAGCATTTATAGAGACCTGAAGTTTTTCTTTAGCTAGCTAAATTAGGTTGCTGGGTATTTAAGAAAGAGCACTGTGCTGCTGAGGCTGCAGCTTCATGCTCGTTTTAATACAAATATGTTCAACACATTCTATTTTCTGTTTCTCAAAAGATCACATGTGTTCTACTTAATCATTTATCACACTAATTAATGGCAGCCTTTCTGGTGTTTTCCTTGCTGCAACGGGGCTGGCTCTGGACTCTGACTCTGTCAGAGCTCTGCAAGCAGTTTATAATCCTATATTTTAAATTAACTGTATCTATAAATCTATAGATATTGATCTGTATTTCACTATATCTATATCTGTTTATTTCTGCTCAGTTACACATGGTGGCTGAAGTTCTTTCTGTGCAGGGAACCGGCTCGAGACTGATGAATCTTACAACACATTGAGAACACAAGCGTTTTTAAGCTCTGTGTATTCTACACATTGGTTTTCTGCAGAGAACTTATTTCAGCCATCTAGTGCAGGCTTCTTTTATCATTTTAAATAAATAGTGGGCCTGAGTAAGGATCAGCTACTCAGGCAACTTTCTCTGGTGAAATCTGGTTGAGTTTTGCTAGAATAGGAACTTGGGGAAAAAGGGGTATCATCATCCCTCTGAGACACTCAAGTACATTATACTCTGGAATTCTGTCCACATACTTCTGTATCATCTCTGTTTCTAAACGTAGATTTAGTGTAAATTATTATCTTTGCATGCACCACATGAAAAAAGAAACAACCTGCGATCAAGAATCTAACTTGATTTGGAAAACCTAACCCCTACCTGGTAGCAGATTGCTTAGTAACGTGGTCCTCTATTTCCCCTCACTCCCAGTAAGCTTTGTAGTAATAAACAGAAGCTCTTCAGGATGTACACCCCTCGGAAACATAGGTATTCAGCATCCTGCCTATTCACTTGATGTTTGAGAATGCCAAGTAACATCAGGTGCATGATTCATTGACTTCCCCTTCTCAGTGCTTTCAAGTTCCTTTCTTCTTCAAAGGACTCCTCATGTTCTTTTTTTATTTTTTTCCCTCAATGCTTGTAATTCCCCTCCTTGCTTGTTGCCTGCAATGACATTAATACAATGGCAATACTACTGTTCTCTGAAGTTCACCCAGTTGCACAATTGCAGCACGCCATGGTTTGCTCAGCCCCATCTTCCACCTCTGCCTGAGACTTGAACTTTTGGAATGTGCTTTCCTGACAAGACCTGCAACAGTGGTTGAATATTTGGATAGCGCAATTTCCCCAAGTCCAAGAGGATTTTTATAGCCATAATAGTTGGGTTCTCTGTTACATGACTAATAATTGGCAAGGAATATTAAGATATAACATGCTAGGCCATATCAACTTTTAAAACATATAGTTGCTATTGAGAAGAATCCCCTTGGACACAGCTTTAGAAGTTGTGCCTGCATCCTATGTTTACAAGGTAGAGAAATGCATGTGAAAACAACATCTGCTTCAGTTGAATTCTGTTGAAACATTGTCTCTCTTACCAAAAATGGTAATTCCTAGATCTTAAGGAGATCTTAAAGGGATCTTAAGGGAGAAATCTCTTGATTTACAACTAACATTTATTACAATTTTTCCATATTAAAAAATAAAATCAATGAAAGTACAAACTGATGATAAAAATGAAGCAAAATAGTTTCTATAGATCAGAAACTGTTTTGAAAAATAAAAAATGCACAAAAATATAACTTTTTTTCTATTTGAAAATTAAAACATTATGTCTTGAAATTCATGTCATTACTCATTGAAGGTATGAGATATAACACCATGTTTCTTGGATTCATGCTTCTAGCGTGAGACTGGTGGAGAAGACTTAAACATTTGAACTTCAGGCGTTAGACTTTACAGTCCTATTTAGCTTAATTCCATTTAGCTTAATTTCAGTGAAGTCATATGTTGACTTGGACATTCATATTTACTGAAAATTGATTCCTGGAAATTAATATTTATTTTTGATTGCCGATATTGAAAAGCTGAAAAACAGATCATAAATTGCAACTGGTGAGAAGGTGCTGCAAGTCTGAGATTGAAGCAGGGCACAGAATGAATGTGATGACAAATGTAATGGAAGATAGGGAAACAGAGGAGTGGGATGGAGAACCAAAGAGATGCACAGCTAACCAAAAATTATAGTAAGGCGGGCCATGCAAGATAGACAGAGCTATAAGTACAAGCAGGAAAAACAAATGTTCATCAGCACTTATCAATTAAAATAAAATCAAGTCTAGTCATTTGATCCGTCACAGAGTAGCGTTCAGTGCTCCTGCAGTGAAGCTACACTGACCTCTAGTGTCGGTAAACACAATTCTTTCACCAGTCACTGACGGAAAAGACAAAACTTGGAGGGGGGGAAATCATACGAAGTCCTTTGCTGTCAGAGGGAAGTGAATGGTTGGTGCATGTCCTGATCAGGAAGAACGAGTGGTCAGGTCCTACAGCTCATCTTTCATGAGACAGAAGATTAGAGAGAAATCACTAGCATCCTCCTCCGAGGTTCCAGCTGTAACTGATCTCCACTGAAATGGGCTTCAAAGCTCCAGCATTATCGTTGTGAAAATATTCCCAAGCCTGCCGCCTTCAAGAGAAGTTTATCACTTGGGCCAAAGAGAGCGCCACTACTAAGGAAGATTGCGATTGAAAGTAACTGTGTATAGAAACTAGCTAGAAAAAAATGCCAATCAGAAAAGATCTATAATAGAAAGACACAAATCTAAAATAATATATAGAGGAGCAGGGACAATTGTGATTCTCTCAAATTCTTGTCTTATTAGGCTTGACTTGGAAGTCCCTGTGTTGCAGAAAGCATTAGACATCCATTTTTCAGATTCTGTGGTTCTGCCTTCTGGACCAGTGTTCAAGTTCAGTTTGGTGATTTTCAGGAATTTGTGAATTTCCATGGGTATTAACAGACTCACATTAACTCAAGGCATTCCCTTCAAATATTTTAAAGAAAGGAGAAGAGAGGAAGAGAAAAAATGTAATTGGCTAAGTCCTAAGTCCTGCTAAGTCCTGCAGGAGGTAAAGGATTGTTAGTGGGAACAGTGCTGATCCAACCAACACTAAATTCAGAGTAAAAGGCCCAAAAGTTTCAGTGGCCGATAATTCGAGTGTGAAAAAGAAGGTCCAAAGACATTTGAAATGTCATAAAAATGGTCTATGGTCTCCACTTCTATTGCAACAGGCCACCAGAAGCCAGGAACTATACTTTCACTGCGAGAAAAAAATGGTCAAGATGCCTGAAAAATGCATAGCTTCAGTGATTGCTTCTGATAGGTTACCTGCCTGTAGGACGTATAGAAGAGTCTTGTGACCTGGTGCTTCCGAGGACAGTAGTTTTCTTCTCCTGGGCCTGGGCCTGAATTCCCCACATTGCCAGCAGTGCAAGTTTTGCCTGTGCCAGGGAGTCGAGCAGGACCCAGGGCCTTTGGAAACAGGCCACTCCTGAGCATTTCCCACCAGTCTCAGGGTAGGAACAGCAATCCAAGAGTGGGGAACTGCTACGGTTGGTGTCTTTGGAGAAACTCAAAGGCCAAACCAGAGTTTCCAAACCCTCCATCCCATTATGGTTCAGCACTCTCAGCATGGGTCCTTGGCATGCAATTACACTGCCATTACTGCAAACAGCAGGTTTCAGGTGTGAAGTCAGCATTTTGAATTAATATTTTCATTCTCGACATCGCAATTCTGCAAATGTCTCTAGTACAGATGAAGTGTCTACTGTTTCTTTCACCATTGGCTCATTGCTTTGAGTTGGAGAACTAAAGATACTCAGGTTAAGTAGCCATTGTGTATTACTCAGTTTTTGTAAACGAAATGAGCCTATACTATGTGCCCAAGTCATTTAAAGGCAGACACTGTTTACATCAGTCCAAGTTAATTGACATAAGAACGTGTGCTTTTTTCATTTTCCTGTTTTCATTTTTAGTTTGGAGTTACTGCGATAATAAAAGAAAAATTATGACTCATACTAATCTGAATTATGACTAGCTTATTGATTTTCCTTTCATGCTAATTAGTCCAAGAGGAAGAGAGCTGTCCAGATTTTTTTTTACTTGTAAGATTTGTCAATAAATTAATAATTTGATTTCATGCTTGAATTACTGTTCCTGAAATTTCAGCCCTAAGATGAGTAAATACAGCATGTAGGACACATGCCTAGAAATAATACCTGTAAGAAGTTCATTTTGATTGTGTTGCTCATGCTGTATAACATGCAATAATGTGGCTAATAAATACTTCCTAGATTATATTTTCGTTAAATCCAACGATTCAAAAGATTCCAGAACTGAAATGCAATTAAGTCATAAATGTAATTTTCATTGAGAGATACATTTTAGAACTTGCTTTTGTTTCGAACAGTTGGTTCTGAGGATCTTTTGCATTGAAAACAAAACAAGGTTTAGTCCTGCAGGTGTGGGTAACAATTTGCAATGGAAAGAGATGACATTTCCAGCACCATCATGTGTTTGTTTCAACGATTGCCTACTCTGGGCAAGGGAGGAAGGGGGCTAGATTGAGAAATTATACTAAAGGTATTCCTTCAAGTGATTCAACATGCCATATAGAAACACATTTATCTAATAATCTTTCTGTTGTCATGCTTATTTTATAGCATTCTTGAAACTTAGGTCATTATAAGTGTCGCAGCATGTTCTTTGCCTGCAACAAACTGCATCCTTTCAAGTCTCAGTGATGTCTGTATTCAGATTGAAATGCTGTGCTCTGCTCTGCTATGCCTGGAAAAGATATCTGATTATCTCAACATTTCACAGCCACAGAAATTTATAATTACATTCCATTTCATATAATTACATATTAACACTCTCTTTTCAGAGCACAGTTGGTTAAACATTTAAGAAAGGAATAATGCATTTTAGCGTTAGCTAATTATCTGCAAAAATTGATTCTGTTGAAAAACATCCCTGAGTGACCTTCCCAAGTTAAATGCAAAGACTGTGGGGAAACTAGAAAGTGCTTTAACTTCAGACTGACATATAATTTTCAGGCAGACTGTCTTTGCCAAAGGTGGTCTAAAAGAACCCCCCAAATCCTACTCCATGTGGTAAGCCTAAAGCATCACCTGTTCCATCTCTTCCCTTGCAAGAATAGGGTTGACGTTTGATCAGGAAAACCCTTCCCCTTGTACAAGTAGTTGAACTTAACCTCATAGATAAAACGTGTGTTTGTTTCCAAAGCAAGTTTTTCTTTTCCCTTTGTGCCTTCTGCTTCAAGAAGAGCCAGAAGGAAACAAGAACCAAAAAAGAAGTGCTAGATAATCACAGATATATGCGGATAGTTGGGGTGACCACAACAGCTCCTACATATATTTTCAGATGTGAAGAAACGTAATTTAAGCACCAAAAAAGTAGAAACTCTACATATGTCACATTCAGCTGGCTGAAGTGGGAAGGTCAGGAGCACAGGAAGGAAAATGATCAGTTTACTGTTGGCCAACTGTAAGCTCACAGGCCACCTTTGATCAAGGAGTCACAATCATTAGCTTGGCTGGGCTGTGGTAACTCTCTAAAGAAGTGCCTGCTGCAGGTGACAAGTTCCCAGCTTAATCTCAGGTAATGACTTTATTGAGCACACAGTGTAACATTACATTTCCATTAATCAGTCATCATACTGATCACAATCCTGTCTTGGATGTCTTGTTACTCTTGTTTTTGTCATGTCCAAGTGCCGTAACAAGGGATTCTGAATAAGAGTGTTCGCTAACTGCATATGAAATGTTGGAAAGTGCCACATCTTGAAAAAGCATGAGTACTAACAAACAGCAATATTCCTGCCTGCTTAAAAAAAAAAACTACATGGCATGCAGTAATAATAAATACTTTTTTTTCCTTGTTTATTTGTAGAGATGGTCAGAAATGCACTGAGCTGGACAAACTAACATGGAAATAAGCCAGATAAAAATTCAAAGCATAAAAAATAGAGATTTATCTGTAATCATTTGCTTAGATTTGTTCCTATTTGTTAATTTTAATTTCCAGTACAACATTATTCTGTCCTGTAAGACAGACAGTGATTGATAATACTGCTATCAAACAACAATTATTTCAAATCAGTTTCCTTTCCAGATGAAATAAATTCCATGAAAATAAAAGTGCAGAACTAACTGATTCATACTGCTTAGAATTTTTAGAAATTATTTGCATAATATATGATAGAAGAAGATGGAGTGCAGGACTGTGGAATAAAATATATTTCTCTTCTTCACAGTCAAAAGTTAAGTTTCAAAGAGCGGGTCCGGATGGCCAGCCCACGAGGTCAAAGCATTAAGAACAGGCAGTCTTCGGTCGGGGATCGCCGGTCACCAAGCACTGACATTGCTACGGAAGGGAGCCCCACCAAGGTTCAGAAGAGCTGGAGCTTCAATGACCGGACCCGTTTCAGGCCCTCACTGAGGCTGAAGAGTTCCCAGCCAAAACCAGTGGTTGATGGTAGGAATTTTTAATGCCTAATTTTACGCTGCAAGCTGTTCCCAGGGTTGTCATGCCCTTGAACACCAGGGCTTTGAATGAGAACCATTCAGTACACGTGTACGTACACGAATCTCACATCGTGGAAAAGGGACATGAAAGAGGGAAGAGATATTAGAAAGCTTCAAACAGGGTGCTGAGGTGGTGTCAGATGTTTGGGATGTTACTTCTGCCCCACATTTCCCCAGGGATTTGGATTTCTGTAGTCGCTCTTTTTCCCCACTTAGGAATGTTTTATTGTTTCCTATGGTACCCACTGACAAAAAACAGGGGGAACAGTCTATGAAAGGAGGGAGTGACCCTGACTGTGTGTGCAAATTACAGGGTGAATCAGGTGATCAAAATAAAGAAGTGGGACTTTAAACCCTTTCTGTGAGAGCCGTCATACATGCTACTTCTAGCAATTGTCAGTAAAAACATTCAGACAAGAGTGTAATTTTGGTATCTGCTTCCTTTTTATAGCATATGTTGTCACCAACATGTAGGTTGGCAAAACACCCATAGAACTGAAATGCCCTATCCCTCATCTAAGAAAACCTTACACAACACCTTCAGGAAAAGCCTGTGTGAATAAACATTTCCTGAAGGGCCAACAAGACAAACCTTAGTGTTGCTAAGGTCAGCCCCTGTGGAGAGCCTCAGAGATACAAATCCCGAGTTTGTGTGTGTTAAAGCAAGCCGCTGGGGTCTACCATGCCATGCATCTCGTGAGGTCCTGAGGGCCAGGTGGTTTACCATCCCTTGCACCTTTCTGGAGCAAATGGCCTGGGTGGTCTTCCAGGGAAATCGCAGTGTACAGGGTATGTGGTGCCTGCCTCACACCAGCGTAGCATCAGGACACCCCAGGTGCCCGGAAAGGGGAAGTCAGAGACCCTGGAGCTACCAGAGTGTCAGAGTGAATGTAACTGAAGCGATGCTGTCTAAATGTAGGCTTCCTATGTAATCAGTTAGATAGAATGCCTATCTCCCCAAAAGACAAGCCAGAAATGACTTCATAGGTTAAACCCCTGTAACTTGCACAGCCTCTGGAAGTGAACTAACAGCAAAGCAATTTGTTGAGTACACTGCCAGTGTCTCAGCAGCTCACATGTGTTCCAGTCCCTCAGCCTATACCTCTCTCAGGAGTCCATTTACTTTTTCATCAGCCCATTTGTCATAGTAACATTTCGTAAGTGTTGCCCTAGATTTCGTCTTGAACATATTGTCATTTTTAGGAACCATCTGCATGAGAAGATCATGTTCCCTGCTAGAGTCTCTCCTTGGTGGCATAAATGGCATCTCAGGCATTTCTGTAGATAAAAGGTAATGACAAGGAGCTCGTTGCTGTGCATAAAGCCCTAAAGATCTTGCAGAGCAAATGCGAACTGTTTCCACGTCAGCAGTTTCCAGCCACGAGTCCACCCTTATGAAAAAGGGCCAACAGATATGACCAATTTCTCATTGGTGGCAGGAGGAACAGATTCCATTGTCCTCAACATGTAGGCGAATGCCAAGTTTCCACTCTGGGACCCAGTCCAGCTACTTCTAGGAGTGGTATCATCAAATGGATGTGCAGGATGCTCACTGCCGAGAGGAAACTCCCTGCTACTTCACACAACACATTTGCAGCAAAAGACAGGCACTATCAACCTGGATGAAGTCTTTTTTTTTTCCCATGTTTGTTGCCAGTTTCACATTTTTTGCCTTCTGCAACTGACAGCATAATGGAAAGGACCTGGAGAATACATCTTTAGCTTAGAACATCATGCATTTTTCAGTGGGTGAAAATAAAGCATTAGCAGCACGTTATTCGTATCTCTCAGTTGTGAGGTCCTCTAGTCTTCCTCCGTGAGGAATTCTCAGGCTGAAGGATTAATCCTTTTGGAAAACTAAAAAAGTAGAAGCCACTCCTTCCTAGATGAAGGTCTGGACTCAAAACAGTGCCCTTGAACCGCTTCTTCTTCTGGTGATTCTTATCTCTTTGTAGTGTGTTTGAGGGGGAAAAAAAAATTTGCAGTGAACCCTTGTTACTTGAGGCTTATGTTGGGTAAGTTTGAGTGGGCAGAACTTAGAGCTGTCCAGATGCCCTGCCTAGCACACAGGGCTGAGGGGAAGCAAAATAGTGAAACCTGGAAGGTTCTGCCATCTGCCATCAGATGTCCCACCAGAGTAAAACTCTGGAAATGCTCTCAATGATTCAAAGATGCACAAAGAATACTTCACTCTGCACATTAGCAGAAAAGAATCTGAAGTGCCAAGAGATTGTTAGTTATCTCATGAAAAATGAAAAGCCTTTCTCCCCGAGCTTTGCCTTCCACAAGAGAAGACATATGCTTGCTTTGTTTTCAGTCAATTATATTAAATTTAGGGTTCTGAGTGATTTTCAGGTAGCTGAGGTGGAGGATTAGCTACTTGCTGTGCAGGTGAGATTCACAGCACTCTATATAAAATAAAACAAAGTAACAAATGTACATTGTGAGCGGAGGGTTCAGAAGGAAAGCAAAATGATTAAATTATCTAAGAATGATCTACAACAGAAGAGCCACTGCAGCAATTTTCTAGCCTTGACTAAGTTCTGATATAGGACATGGTTGGAATCTGGACCAAAACAATCAGAAAGAGACTGCTAGAAAACCTCAACATTAGCAGTTAGTCATGCAAAGGGAGCTCTCCCATCCAGACAGGAGCTTATGGAAAGCAGATAATAGGTGGAAAAGTGTTACTCAGGCTAGGCATTAAGAAAAGCTTCCTAACACTCCCCTGCTGCAGATGAAGATCATTAAAGGAGGTACCTTGGCAGTGACTAAAACACACAAGTATCTCCCAAAAGGATATTGGCATTGTTATCTTAGAGCAGCATGACCAAAACTGTTGCGTAAATGCCTTCATTTATGGGAAGCGACAGGGCTCTGAAACTGCCTATAAACCATTTATTGTTATTGCCAAAATGGGCCTGGCAACTGCAGCAATTATTTCAACTACATATGTGCATTTGCAAATTGAATCCAAACCTGAGAAAGCTTTGATGGCTGCAGAGAGCTTTGGTGGCACGGCTGCAGATGCTCTCGAGAGCTTTAACAATGCTGCAGGGGAGCTAAATAGAAAACTGAGGCTTACGCAATCTGATTTTAAATATATGTCCACTCTCAGCTCAGTTGTGGATTGCAACTGCCAGAATTCTTGTTGGACATGAGATCCTGCAAAAGCCAATGGCAATGATGCCAGGATGCTGAATTTCCAAGCCCTGTTATTTTAAAGGGAATTATCAGTGCTAAACAGATAAACTGGAATTCTTCACCACAAGATCTGCCAAGACCTTAGGGGTGGTAAATTGTTACATGTCACAGTGTGTACATCAGATAGAAGAATCGTATACAAAGGTTTTGTTGAATGATGAGAGATAAGGAACTGTGTTGTTAATAGGATCGTGTGTGCCCTGTGGGGTTTGGTCCCCAGCACATCCCATGAACTGTGGCTGGGACCATCCGGGAGAGGCAGAGCTGGCCCAGGCCAAACCTGCGCTGGAGGCTGTGCACACAGTCACACAGCACAGGTGTTGCTCTCACTGCTGCCTAAGGCCCTGTGTCTGTGCCTTCGTGTATTTGCTACTGTAGATCCAGCTGCATAGACTTACCTCACAAACTCTCTCATTTGTGGACACCTACAGTCCAGGGCTTCTATTTTTATGCTTGTTTCTTTTTCTAGGGAATACAGCTTTCTTTCCTGCTTAAATCCTGTTCCAGTCTTGTAGTGTCACAGTTGAAATAAAGAATAGATGTTATATTGTACATGCAGTTCCCAGTATGGTTGAAAGCGCCCTATTACACTTGTATTCTACCAACCTCTGCTTCCAAGCTTTTCCATGAGTTACTGTGCATTTATTGCAGCCTAGAGCCATTGTGTGGCTTTTTGAATAAAATGTCAAAAGTGTTTAGCATGGGAGATATTACAAACATATTTCATTTGATTAATTAAAAAGAACTCTCTAAGGAAATACTTGATTTCTGCACCGCCTCTGAACATTGTACGCTCACATGAACTCTAACCTCTCATTCCCTACAGAGTACTTGCATAAAGTCCTCAGGGTAGAGTATATTATAAAAACTGTGGAAAGAATGCAGTTGTGTATTTCAGCCCCCGTGTCCTCAATTACTTCCATGTTATTTATGTATTGCAAAAGCGACAGGTTTTCCTTTCAGTAGCACAAACATCATGACCTCTTACAAGGGCCACTTGATGTGGCAAAGGTCCTTAGTTTGATTGCTTTTACATCCTGGTTAGCTTAAATTTGCTGATTCAAAATGAAGCTGCATAATGTCAAAATCAAGGTGCTTGATTCGTATGGGATATGAGATTTGTGATGGGATAAAAAGACCTGTTATTTGCAATATATCAGTTTGTGCTAGTCAGGAGATTTATGTTCTTGTGATTGTTTGACTTGATCGTACAGCTCTCATTTATTACAGTTGTCACTGTAATTAATTAGTAAGATCTTATAAAAATAATCTGGCATTCTGATCAAAGCTCTGAGACATTTTTTCATTTTGTGTAAATAGTGCAGACCATTGGTTTTGAGGAGTTATTTCAGTTTATTCCAATTGAGGACATGGCCACGTGAGTCTGTAGTTTAGTGTCATCTGCCCTGGTCTGCCCTGGTGTGTTCTTTGCTCACTTAACTGAGTGCTTGCTCAGGAGTCCTTTGTAGTGAAGGAGAAGAGCAGAGGGCCACGCAGAGGTATTAGTTGCATGAGTTTAAGGTACCCTCATCAGTAGTGAGTGGACAACACGAGTTTTGAAGCCATTCTGAAAGGATACTCATGAAACTTCCCAACCACCACGTAACTCACTTGCACCAAGATGTTTTAGCAAGGCTCTCGTTTTTATGAACTGTTGGTGAAATCCTGCATGGCTTTGTAAAATGCAGGACTATCGTGTAGCTCTCGAAGCTAATGCTGGCATCCTCCCCTCTCACCCAGGAACCTTCCCCTTCTCCACGGACTGGCAGGGGAGAGCAAAAGAGCAGAGCCGGCCTTCAGGGACCAAATGTCTCTGCCTACTACTAAAAGCCCCTTAAAACAACAGGACCAGGAAAATTCCTAGTGCTTAGGGCCTGTGTTAGTCCTTATATCAGATAACATATCAACTGATATGTGTTGTAAGGACAGGTAAACAGACAGTCAATTAGGCATGACATTTAACCTATTAGTCCCTAGTTTAGATTTTATCATATGTAGCCATATGTAGCCATAATTTCTTTTACAGATGTAATTTACTGTATATAGTGTATGTAAAGTATCAGGGATGTGTATGTACCTATGCACAAAAAGCATAAATGCATGTTTGAAAAACCATGCTAGAGCAACCCATCATTTTTCTTATTTTTCTCATATGGCCAGCTAAACTTGTTGGCTAATGTATTTATAATAAGATCAGCAATTTTAACTGCAGAATTATTGTGCATATAATGAATTGTTTTTAGAAAGTCTCCTGGTTCTCCATATCATCACTCAGAATAAAAGGGACTCCTTTTTAATTAAGCAGTGGGAGCTGTTCCATGAAAGCTGTTCCATGAAAATGAAAAATAAGCCAGAACTGATTTTTTTTGAAAAGTTAAAAGGTAACTAAAGATAATTGAGACTTATTAGCAAAGAATGTTAAAATTTTAGATAATTGGAACTTGCATGCATTATTTGATAACTAATATAAATAAAGCTTCTGACCTTAAAATAATTGCATATGTGAAAAAACAGACTCACATAGTTGCAATTAATAAAAAAAAACTTTCCAATGAGACTATCCTCTATCTTTTCCGAATCTGAGCTGTTTTTGTATTTCACATATAAAATGTTGTTGGTGATATTCTTTATGATATTCTGTTTGTAAAGTTCCATACTGTACTATAGTAACATATCCTAGTTCTGATATCCCTTTCTCTACCTCAACTGGAAATACGCCTTTTTCAGGAGAAAGGAAAGGATAAAAGGAATAGGACATGCATAAAGTGCTGTCCTACACTTTATAGATACTGCACGTATGGTGAAGGCTGACATGCTTTATAGACGTGTAAAAGGTAGAGGGAGTTTTAAGAGTCCATGCAGTAAAGCCTCGCACTTCTTATCAGAGACGCGTCATAAACATGTGCTGCTGCATTTCTCTGTTCGGGGGAGCTTTGGATAACCTTATCGTTAAGTGTGAGTTTAAGTTCCATCCCAATTAGGGTTCCTTTTTTTCACTGGATTTTTCCTGTGAAGCTTAGTGAACAATCATGATTGAAACGATTTATGTGAACTGTTTCTTGAAAGACAGTCAGCTTGTTGCTGCTTTAAAGCAGAGGAAAATGTGAAAGGAAACTGTTGGTAGGAGCAGTTAGCGAAACCTGGATTCATGGCTCAACAAGCAGGAAATAGCAAAAGCTTGTAAACAGGTGAGAAGTTTTGTGTAATAAATGTAAGTTACTAAGCAGGGACACATTTTATTTTCATAAAGGGAAATTACATGAGCATAAAACATGAAGATGTTCATACTAACGATTTTTGAAGGAGATAAATAATTGAGATTTTGTGTATTATTTGGTAATTATGATTTTGGGGGCATGTTATAAAGTACATTCAGGATATCTCCTTTTCTTCCAGAATATGGGCTAAATTCCTAAATCTTGAAAACGCTCAGGGTGAAGAAAGGTACTTCAGGCACCGTGTAAAGCTAAATGAAACATGTCTAGCTTGAGGGAATCCTGCACCTAGCCTGGCTGCACAGCTGACGTTACCTAGAGCAGCATAATAGGTGCTGTAAATTGCTTTCAAAGAGGACTAAAATAACAAAATAAGGGGAGTATTAATCTTCCAGCATCCCTTCTTGAACAGGAGATGTCCTCAGACCTCAGTCTGTCTGTTTACAGTGAGACGGTTTGGAGTTTAGGGCTGCACTGATGTCTGGCACCTCTCCTGTAGCCAACCTGTTTTTAAGCTCCCTCAAAGGCTTACGCTTGCCTTCTAGCTTAGGCTAGGATGAGCTGCCTTCCAACATCTTTGAATCATGGCTGCTTTTACTTGCCCAAAAGTTATCTGTGCTGAATCCTTCACTTCTTTCCCTTCTGGCCACTCATGCACTCAGTGAGCACAGCAGTGAGTTTGCCCCCTCAGGCTGTACTTGGGGTGTCCTACGCTGTGATCTCTGATGGCCAAAAGCAGCTCTGTGCTCAGGCTAGACTGTGGAGCAGACTGGCGAGTTGCATTATGAATTGCTTGAACTTCAGTTCTCATTTCTGAACTCTGGATTTTGAAAAGTAGTAATAAATTACAGCTTGGCGTAACTCAGCACCTGTGAAAACCGGCCCCCATTCATCCCTCACCTTGAGTCATGCATTACGGTGACAGCCAAATGTGCTTTTTTTAACCAAGCTGAAACAGTACTGTGCTGTAGCATGAATAATCCAGAGTTATTCGCAGACAGTCAACTTCAGGTAGACAGTCTCCCGAGTCTGAAAGACGGGTACTTAGCCTCAGCAGAATGATTCTGATTGCCCAAACGATGACCCACAGCTTAAACTACCTTCCATACAGACAGCGGAAGATCTAAGCACTTCCAAGAAAACAGTCAAAGGGTCTATATTAGGAATCATTTTACTGTTGACTATGTTAGGAGCACTGCTGCGGGCCTGGTCATGGTGCCTGCACGTGTACTTAGTCAGTGCTAGATTATGGTTGCTGGCATATGGCAGTTCTCAGAAAACAAAGAGAAGAATATAAAAACTTCTCTAATTTGTTGAACAATGTTTCTAACACTGGAAGTGTGGGGCTACGATCAGAACAGTGTCACAGTTTTACTGAAGCCAAAGTATGTTGTTAAACAGAAAACAGTTCTAAGAAATGACTTGCGATATTTTCAAAAATAATAAATCAAGCCTTGTGCCTCAGTTTTGCTCATAAATTTTTTGTCAGTGACATACAGTGTTTCAGAACAGGGCAATTTTTAGCTGATCCATTTGGGAGAGAGTCATAAGCGAGTGGAGTTTGCAGAAGGAATGTGTGCGCGCCGGGACAAACTGGGAAATATCCGCACAGGCCGTCCGCGAGATGGGATTCCCAAGCTGCCAAGGAGCCAGCTGGGAAAGAACGGCAGGGGCACCAGGCCCGGGCAGAGCCGCTGCTGCCGACGGCTCCCCCGGGACTTGGCGCAAGTGAACTGCCGCTGCAGGAGTTCATCAGCACGCCAACTTTGATTTCGGGAGTGTTTAGGCTGGAGTTTTTCCCAAATTCTCACTATGCGTTTCCCAAACTTTCTTCCCAAGCTGGCTCAGTACTGCAAAGCAATGCGAATGTTTCCCATATGAGTCAAACGAGGTTTATGGCACATGTGACGTGATTCTGAGTACCTGCTCAGCACTGAGGTGAATTTCATGTGGGAAATTGATATCAGTGGAAATCTTAGAAAGAAAAGAAAAAGGTGATTTATTAGGGGCAGTATCTCAATTTGATGCTGGCTTAAATTTTCCCATGTCTGTCTAAAAATTTTGCCGATTTTCTAACCACATAAGCAACATGGCAACACAGATTGCACCATTCTGTCTTCCAAATGGTTCTGCAATGATATACAGCATTAAGGAAGCCCTTTTATTAATGGCAGTGTACTTGGCAAAGGACCCAGGAACTGCATCAGTGAGAGAATTGTTTAGAAACGTGTTTATTTTAAACTTTTGGGTTGGGGTCTTCTGGTTCACTGGGTTTACATGGTTGTAGCTCTTGTGACCTTGGCAGAACCTATGACTAATTTAACCCAGCACAACTCAGTAGAATCAAACCAAAGAGAGATGCTGAAACTACCGCTAGTGTAAAAAAAACCTCTATTTTTAGTCTGGCATTTAGAAATGAGCTGGGAGGTTTCAGCACTGCAAGAGGTTCCTGGAGAGGTTAATCTAAGGTAATGCCTGGGAAATCAGTTTAGTGAAACACTTTGTTTATTTTAGCACTAGTTTATTGTTAGTTTATTTTAGTTTGGGTTTTTTATTAGTTTATTACATTAGTTTAATTTAGAACACTAGTTTATTTTAGCTAATAACATTTTTGGGCAGCAGTCCAAACATTCGTTAGGCAGGACAGATGGAGAGAGATAAAAAGTAAAACCTTGGGCTCTTCACAGCTACAGTAGATGTTCCACATGGATGTACCAGTTCAGCAACAGTCAAAAAAGCAAAGGTTTTCTAGAGGGTTATGTATAAACCAGAGGCAGTTCACTCTCCCCTTTGCCACCCAGGCTTAACCAAGCCACTTGCTGTCAACACCTCTCTTGTTTTCTGTACAGTAGTAAAAACTGCCCTTTCGCCGAGCTGTGTCAGGGGTAGCCTTAGTTCATCGATCACGGAAAGCATAAAAGGATCTTTGCTGTCTTCTCCTGTCAGACCTGTGCCAACTGCGAGCCCGCTGCAATGTGTGATCGAGGTCTTATAAGGAAACAAACAATGCCACAACTTTGTTTTTCAGTTCCCATCCAAAAATGGTATGCAAACTGATGACCTTTAAATTTTAAAGACTGCTAACATTTGAGGCCATGACTTTACAAGTCATATCTCATCAAAATAAATTGTTATGGCCAAATATTGCGATACAGCCATACCTATTCCTGAGCACGTACCGTAGTACAATCTTGTTTATTCTAAGCTAAGTCTTTTTCGATTAAAAAATATGAAATTTGAGGCCATTTTAACTGATAAAGAATGTTTTTCTTCATCATTTACAATCTTTTTGAAAAAGAAACTTACAAAAAATGTATCCCAAAACATTTCTGTGTGATTTTGCCTCACATTTACATATAATAAAGCTCCCCTAAGATGGTTTGCTTGCAGTGTTTCTGGCTTATGTTTTAAATAATAGCATTAATGTAGGGAGAAACTCAAGACTGGGAAGAAATCTCCCCTGTTACTGTGTGTTACAGATTCCCATCTTTTTTACTCTGTTTCATGTGTTGCTTTTTTGTTTTACAAGCTTTTCCTGAGGCACTTACAAGTTGAAATACACCTCCTACGAGTCAGAGTGACTCCATCGGGGCACCTGGGCTTTATGCAGTAGAAGGGAGGCTGGTTAGAGAAAGAAAAAAAAAGCAGTTTCTTTTTCCCTGAAGACAGCCTTGCTGTACTTCCCACTCCTTCAAGACGAACATGGCATGTAGTGTTGTCATAGTATTACTGGTATGTAGTGTTGTCATCCTCCCACTGCGTTCCCCGGGGCAGAGGAGGCTTGTGAGCCGTTCAGGTTGTACACCCATCCCTGTGTGCTGCATTTGTTGAGGGACCAGGACACTGCTGGGACCTCTAGTAAATTTGTAAATGGGAGCGCTGCAAAGTTAGGAAAGGCAAGAGGATCAATTTCTTTCAGGCAAATAGATTCTGAGACTTGGCTTAAGATCCTATTTCAAAGGCAAGCTGCAATATTTACATGGCTCAGAAATTTAAGAGGTGGCAGTTGATCCATGATGAATGTCATTCACTATTGACTCTGCCAAAAAGATATGTCATTTATTCTACCTGTATTAAAATGTTGGATCATTCCACTGCCTCCACAGTAAATGAAATGGATTTTTGCTTTGTCTTAAATGTCATGTTCATTCATGGTGATAAAAAAAAAAAAAAACAACGTCAATGCCCTTCTTTGATTCTGCCACCATATACATTAGCTGAGCTCTTTCTCTTAAAACAGTCATTGAGATGAGATTGAAGTTGAAGGCCATGCAGGCGCACACTGGTACTGCACCGTTCAGTCAAGCTGGAGAATAACAGGGCTTTTCCTCACTTCTACCTTTTATCAGTCTGCTTGGCACATGGTTCTGCTCTCCAGGCCTTTCATGACACAAGTGCAAACACAGACAAATGCATCGTACAAACCATCAAGCTCTTACTTTGATTTGTGTTTTTTTCCAGAATCACTGTTCAGTTAGAAAAAAATATACCAGGAAAAGTTTTTTAAATGCTTCTTCTTTGGTCTGCTCTTGTATTTTGCAGCTGACACGACACTGGGAACAGATGATGTTTATGATGATAAAGGGTGCCAGTGCGATGTGTCAGTAGAAGATCTGACCCCTGCTCTTAAAACTGTCATCCGAGCAATCAGGTGAGTGAAAAATGCTAAGTGAATAAACATCTGAGATTTCTGCAATTATCATATTAATTAATGCCAGTTAATAACATAGTGAGCTTCTTATATGGCTTTGTTACAACACTAGTAGGTTTGGTAGTATAGGTAGTTTATCCTTCCTTTTCCTCAGTGTTTTTATTAAGAGTGAAATACTTTAACAGTCCTGTTAATCATGTTTCAAGGTCTAAAAAATGCTGTATAATTTGACTCAAATGAGAAGGAAAACAATGAATCCTGACATCCAGTATATTTCCTGTAATGCAAAGTACTGTAATCCATTTTGATGGATTAGTTTTAGTGAAGGTGTACTGCCTTGCCTGGAAAAGTTATTTCCTGTTAGTTAATAAGTTTGCCTTTTTAGTTTATTTCCATATTTCTGAAAGTGTCATGTGACTTCTGTTATGACGCACCTTTTTTCTGCAGGATAGCTCTATTCTTCCAGTTGTGTAAAGCCTTACCTACCACTATCTGTCAAGCTAAATATAAACCCCAAATTTTAAAACTTATAGTTTCTTTCTCTTTCAAGAAAGTAGCAAACTGCATTGAAACTTACAAAATTACCCTCTGTCAAAAGGTTAAACTTAGTATTCACTCTCCAGAGACTGCCAAGGTTCCTAATCTTCCTGAATATTTTGAAGTGCAAATCTTGACAGGCAAAAGTCCCACAGTAAAAGTATAAATCAAGAAGCAAAGGGAGCTGTGTCACTGCCTCCCTGCTGACAGCAAAGCCTGATGTTGCTACTGGGGTCACCTCACCGGGCTGGTGTCACAGTTGCACCAGTGACCCAGCACTCCTTGTAGGCAGGCAGCTGCCACGAGGGATTTGGGCAGAAATCCGTGGGAAAGATGGTGCTTTCCTGAAGGGAGGCTCCTGCGTTAGTTCTCTCAGCACGCTGGGAAGAAGGAACTGTAGCTCATTATCAAATAATTGCATATGGTGATGACTACAGGCTACTTGTATTTCCTTCCCCTTTTTCCACTGATTGCTAATGAAGTCGGATAGTAAGGCTGTTTCTAAAGTTTTGCACCAGGCAGAACAGCTTCACAGATCATTGTCCATTCCAACCACCTTTCCAATCTGCCTGGAAACGAACCCGGAGGACATGTCAAATGTTAGGTCCGTATGCGCAGCCATTGCCACTGACCACTCAAACGTCACCACTGAGAACTTGCTAACGGTGCTTCAACAGCGGAAAGAAATCCTTCTACACATGGGACACCCATCCACGAGGTAGACCTCTCCCTCCAAATGGAAAATGCGCAAATTAGGAACATCAGCCTAATCAGTTGGCTCTGATACCAAAGATCCTTGTCTGTGATGTTGCAATTTTAAACAGACTGCTTGACTCTTGGCTCCAAGGTCACCTTGCCACTATATTAGCAAGTGACACCGATAGTCATCTCATTCTTCATGCTGTCCAAGTTCTTTAAGGCCTCCTACTTGACTTTTAAATACTAACTAAATTCACTGACCTCTTTCCAAAGGCACTACTAGATCATTCGAAGTACGATGCTGCCTTAGTCTCTTGTTGGAGCTCTTGGTAATTATGAGCATAAGTCACTGAATTGGAAGGTTCTCATTGCTAATTTTCCTCCCCAGAGTCCTGCATAGAAATGTGCTAATAAGACAAATTTTGCAACAATCTTTGTGCCGGACATGCACTATTTAACTGATAAGAGTAAACTTTTTATATTATCTCCAAATTTTCCCCTATCCACATGATTTAGCAAAGATCAATCCCTTTCATCACTGAGGTTGAGAATATGAGTCTTGCATCACCTCCTGTTATCGATTTTCAGTGAATGTCTCCCACCTCTCCCTCCAAATGTAATGGGGTGCTTTACTGGATTGTGAGCCACATACACATCCTGCTTCAGAAAAGTGTCTTTGTTCAAGGTCTGAAAAGCAGTAATATGCAGTATTTCCAAAAAAACCTATTAAAAGTTATACCTTTATCTCTCAAATTTAAGGGAAAGATAATTTGGTTCATGAGTTAGATGATACTCCTCTTTCTTGTTATTCAGAGTGTCTGTTACCTGACCACAGTAAGATCTATGCAAGCATCTGAAGAAGGATCTGGGACACTATATAGTAACTGTAGAATTTCAGGATGATAACATCTGTCTATATGGAAACTTTGTCCCATGTTCCTCGTTTTGAAGTTTGTTTTTAGCGAGGACTTTGCATTGCAAAGGAATTGGGGGAGGGTTGAGGCTGCTTGTCTTTGCATGCGGGTGTACAGGAGACAGAAGGTACATGAACAGCTCGACAGGTCACCAAAACATGTGAAAAACACACACAGTTGAATCCATTTTGGTTCCATCACCTCAGAAACTGCACTAAGGGAGACTAATTATTTTTTCCTACTCAGAATGGAGTCCGAGCTGTTCTGTAATAATACAGATTTTCCTTTTGTTTGGGAGGAAATGAACTTAGCAAAATTAATTCATGCCAAGGCCTCTCTCAATTTAGGAATGAGAAGGCACTCCTTTTTCTCTAAAAAAAAGCTCAGGATATGCCCATTTCTCCCAGATTGGGCAGCCTTGAAATATCACAAGACAAAAATTGAGTCAGTTGTAATGTGTCATTTCAATAATTTTAGTGAGACACTTTAATTTTGACCTTATTTATTTTTTTCCTAGGGCTACTTATTGTTTAGAACAGCCTTTTGATTATAAACAAACACCTGCCTTTAAAACACTTTCATTCTGAAGTGATCAAAATAGGAAATGGAGAAAATAGTCTTTCCTGCAAATGTTGCAATTTTCTTAAAACATTGGCACTTTGTAAGAGTGGAGTTCCCAACCTCTCCTGCAGCAGAAGAGTCCAGTTAATATTTGGTACTAACTTAGATTGGTATCAAAAAGCTTTTTGCAAAACTCTTGCTAGCAATATAGCAAGAGCAGAAAACATGACAAATATGCCAAAAGCTTGTGGTATATTGAGCCTTTGTGTCAGCAGCCTTTGTAGTACTAGCCAGCAATCCCTAGTCCTGTTGTGAACACAAAGCTCTTCATATCCTGCAGTCAGAGTTCCTGAAGCCCAACAAAAATATCACATTTTTTCAGCTATCTCTGTTTGCAATTATGAAGGTATATAAAAGAGACTAAAAAGAATGGTGCCTTGTTTCCATATATTATCTGTGATCATTTTTGATAGCAAGAGACACTGAATTTTGTAATATTCCCCACAATGAAAAGGATGGAATTATTTCATTACTTACAGAATATAAAATTAAATTTGAGAAGCGTAAATAAACATGCAATAGGGAATAACTGCAGTGGCAGTAAGATGAACTTGCTGACCTGAGGAGTCTTTCCCATCCTGAACTCTAGTTATTGCATAGATATATTTTCATTTGTTGTTAATAAGAAATAATAATAATGTAGCTAAGTATAACGACACCTCAGAATTCCTGAGCTGATAAGTTATACAGTAAGATAGTCATACATATTTCATAGCCAAAGAAGGAAAATAGAATTTACTATTTATGTCTGGTTTTGCTTTCTTTGAAATCTGCTTTTGCTGTGCTATAAAACATATTTTTCCTCTCAGCGGACAGCATGAATTTGTTTTATGGTGCTGTTTCAGAACCCTCTACTTGTTTTAAATCACAACATATTGGGCATTTCCCCGTCGAGATCATCTTTAGTGTTTCGATGGGGCTGTTAGATGTGTCTTTGGCTACCAGAGCACCGTGCTTGGGAGAACCGTATGGCTTTGCCTCCTAGGCTATGAGTTGGGCTCATAACCCAGGAGAGGCCTGGGAGAGAAGACAATGTTGACCAGGGTCTCTGCACTTGGTGCCAAGAACTTCCTTTGCCTTCGTCTTAGCGAGTTGAGTAGCTGCTCCGTTGAGTTTGTGATGGGTCTTTCTTGCCCCCTAGTGGTGTGACTAGAAAAGACGGGCCTGGCTCTGCACTTACTCGTTGTGTTAAGCGCTACTACTGTTTCAGGTATTTGAGATAGGGATAACTTCGTGCTCATTTTTCACGCATTCTCTATATAGTGCTAATAATCTTTCATGATGGTTGTTGAGACCTATTAAGCTCAGTTGCACAGGTAATTCAAGATACAGAAAGAAGATTGAGCCTTTGAGACCAAATAACTCTGAAGAATAAACAAAACATATTATCTACAAGCATTTGCTGAGTTCCATTGCTGCAAGAATTGAGATTTTATATTTTCAGTAGCTTCCAGGCTTTTATAATGCCAGTCTTCTTTAACCCTTCATTATTGCACAGTTTATGTAAAGCTCTTTAGATTTGAAGCAAAAGGAAGCAAGCGACCAGAGCCTGTTCCAAACCCCGCTGCAGTTCATTAAGATGGCATGATACGAGCTAACACCTGAAGCAGAAGTGGATTTGCACCGTGCTGATAAAGGCAGACTCCTTTCAGCCCTGAATTAGTCTTCTGAACACTATGAACATACTGCCTGACACCAAAAACCTATTAGAAAGCTGCCAAACAAAAATTATTAGAAAGCTGCCAAACAAAAATCAGGATTTCTGTGCACACTGATTAAGAAGTTTCTGTGGCTGTTGATAAGAAATAGTTTTTATCGGCTTTTTATTAGTTTTATAAGTGTCCCATGTACTGTAAAAGCACCTGGTTTTGGGAAATTCACTACTAATTCACTACTAATTCTCTGGCTCCACTTTTCTAATTGAGCTTCCTATTTTTGTCAAGAGCATGGAATAAACAAATTGTGACCACCAAAATAGATGAAATAATAATTAAAGAACAATACATTCTTGTATGTCAACTACATTCCTTTATTCTTCATATTCTTCATAACCTGAATAAAGAACGAGATTCCCAGGAGATTCTGTGTGCTACTAGACTACTATGGACAGAATATCTTGGCAGCATTTGACAGCTAAAAGGAAAAAATCCAGATCACACCTTCAGAGACCTTCAGATTACAAAAGACACCAAAGCTATTAGCCTATGGAAACGCCTCAGAAAGGAAAAGGGGAAAATGTATCATTTAGCATATTTAAAACTTCAAGGAGATAGATCCTGAACTGTCAAGGCGATGGAATATTCCTAGCAGGTCTTTTCCATTTTTACTTCTGTAATCAAAATCATATTTCAAGCTCTATACCAGTGATAAGCATTTGTATTTTACACTGAAAGTTATCAGAATGGGAAAGATTAACAACCTATACACTATGGCAAAAGACCGATATTATTTGGAAGAACATTCTTATATAATACAGAATTCAGTAGATGATCAGAATATATTATTAAGCTGACTCTACGTAACTATTATCATAATGTCCTAACTATATAAAGTGTGTTTCTTTCCTGACATTTCAGTAAACACTGCTGAACTACATTTATCATAGGGTGAGAAACATGGATGAGGGTTTTCCCTGTCATTCGTTGTCTTGCAGCCAATAAATACACAACCTAATAAACTTTCAGATGTGGAGCAGGGTAGCAATTTACTGACACAAGTTCTGTAACAGAAACAAGAATGGCCTCCATACTTGCTCTTTCAAGGTGTCGAATGTCCTCCAATTTTCATTTAAATGAATAAGAGTCACAGGTGTTACAGGCTGACTTGGAAAATGAGATTTTATCAATGAACATTACATTTCCACATATTGCTAAAAATGTGTACAAGTCTCACACAAAAGCATTCTTAATATTTGTGTATTTACTATTATATTAGTCCTACTACTTTGCAGTAAAATTCAAGAAAGAAAATCAGCAATTCCACTAAACAGTCATTCCCACAGACACACCCAATATGGGATACACAAGAAAACTTCCTAGACTGAAAATTTAATCTTAAATCAGGAAAATAAATAAATTTAAAAGAAAACATAAGCTTAAATAATAATTTTAAAAAATTTGAAAATGGATTAGGTACATAAATTCAAAAACTATACAGAATAGAAAGTGAGGAGTTTAAAAAGAACACCAGAAAAAAGAATGGTATTTATGTCCATGTAATTGATTTGCTAGAGGGATCTACCTATCTTTTTAAAGCGTATGGATATGACTCTGATTGCTGAAAACAGAATTAAGAGATAAAAACTGCACACAAAACTATTAAATAGATACAATGCAAATTTTCCTTAAAATAACAAATCTTCATTTTTATATGCACACATTTATCTTTATGGGAAGGTCTGTAAACAACTTGTGAGGCTTTTTCATATTCATTCAGAATGAAGAAACCAAATAGGGAAAATACAAAGGGCATTTACTAACCAAACACACAGCTTTCAAAGGAAGCAAATCAGCAAGAAAGAAAAGGAGCATTCAATCCAAGCTTGCAAATGACAGGAGAAAGGACCTGATGGCCATGCTTTGGCTTAGAAAGTAGCTTAAACACAATTGTAGCTTAAAGGATATGGATAGTCTCACTCAGGTCACCAGGGCTAACCACAGGCTTTAGTTAACTCTGCATCTCAATACCTTCCAAAGCAGGCACTGGGCATAAAAAAGCAAGGTAGATGTACAGTGGTAAATTGAAGATGCTCTGCATTCTTCAAAATCATGTCTCTTACATAAGACTCTGAAGGGATAACAGCAATACATTTGTGCTTACAAAAGCAAATTTTGTAAAAGGAATATTTTGCTTGCATAAGTCATTCCTGGTCTGAGGAAAATATCCTCACTGTTAAAAGAAATCAGCTGTTGATATGTTGACATTTAAATCTATTGCATTGTTTCACACTTGTTTGGAAGGTTAATA
>NW_010579562.1:909287-929718 GCF_000705375.1 Tinamus guttatus
GGCAGGGCAAAGGGTGCCCCGCGCTGCCCACCGCCCTCGGGATGCGCCTGTGCCGCTCTGCCTGTGCCTCGACAGTGCCCTGGTCGGGGCTCTCATAGGTAATAACGCCCGTCCTGCTACTCTCTCCTTGTTGGCAGCCAGTGTGCTGACACCCCACTAGTTCTGTGGCAGAGGGCAGCTCTCGAGTTGATTTTGCTGCTCTGCCTCTTCATCTAACATCCTTTTTCCCCATCCCTCCCCACCTTTTTCTCCCCTCCATCTTCTGCCTCCTTTGCAACTTGCTGAAACACCTGCCTGTCTCTTTCTAAGGATACACTCTCTCCTGTGGAGGCCTTACTACTTTGGTTGACACCGAAAACAATCTGGATTTGCACCGTCTTGCTTTTTGATGTTTTGGCCTAAAGTTTTATAATACCTGTATCTTTATAACAGGTCGGGGTGGAGCTAAAATAAGAGAACTTGAGGAGTCTTCAGGTGCTAAGATACAGGTACTGTATGCACTGTGGCTCCTCCAGGCCGAGGCTCTCAGGAAGACAACCTTGGCTCTGCTTCTGTGAACCAGAGCAACTCGTTCTCCTTTAATAATTCTGGTCTTTTGTAAGAATATCCATAAAGGAGGAGGGGATTGCCATCTTCTCCTGGGGTATGTGTTTTAATTTTTTTTTATTTTTTTTATTTTATTTTATTATTTTTTTTGGGAAAGAGAATTAGAGATCCTTTCCTAGAAAGGAAGTTCAAATCTAGGAAAAAATATAGTGCGTATTCTAATATAGTGCTTGTCTTTACAGTACAGAAAAAGTTAATGAGGTTTTATAAATATAGGTTACAAAGGGAACCTCTGAAGCAGAAGTAAAGATTTTTGGCAGCATTGCAGTGCAAAGCAAAGCCAAGATGTTGATTGAAGATACTATATCAAGACTTGGACAAAACTACACTAGAGGTGGGACTGAAAAAGGTAACAAGTACTTTAAAAAAAAAAAATCCCTTCTGTGTATTTGATGCTTTTGCAGAAGTGTTCTGTGTTTTACTAAAATGTCTTGCCTCTCTTTTGTGGCAATACAACCCCTTCTAAATCAAAGAAATATCTAAATAGCTTCTCCTGTCGCCCATGAACACACTTGACGGTTGTTTTTGCCCCATGCTTCTGTTTTTTTTTCTAGTCATAATTAACTATGTTCCCGTTTATTATCTTCGATGTAAAATCTGTTTTTCTGAAGAAATGCTAGCCTGATCAAAAGGTCATAGAGCACAATTAAATTGAGATTTTTTTTTGATTGTACTTTAAAAATAAACCTTGCTGTTACAATTGATAAATAAAACTTTGTGTGCTTATCATAGGCTCTGGTTCAGTTCACCCCTCCTCCATCCATTCCCCCTGCCCCCCAAAAACCTGCTGCATAACAAACCTTCTTTGTAGCTGAAGGAACAGGATTTCAGACCCTGTTGCTTGCTTGTTTTAAGCAGCTATTGAAATGCTTTTCTTTCTCATCAGAAATGGATTTGACATCTTTACTGATATACTTTTTTCTTAAGCCTTACTCTGAAACTATTTAAATGCTTCACGTTTCTCAAAAAAAAAGAATAAGAAGTCTTATTTTCTGTAACTTTTGTTTAGTATTAAAAGTGCTTTGTTTCTGTGGGTTTTTCTCATATGTCAACAGATTCCATCAAACAGCAGCACTTTGGTAGTACTTCTGCAGAAAAACACTTGGATCTTACCAAGTCAGAAGACATCCCACAGAAATCTGTGATTAACTGGGCCTCCATTCGAGAAAATAAAGCTAGATATGAAGCTATGAAGTGGGCAGGTTAGTTGTTAAAAATTAGATTGTACATTGTTACTCTTAAATGGGATGAAGCTGTTGAATGTGTAAACATTTTTAAATCTTGTTCTGAGAGGATTTTTTTGCATGTGAATCATGTAGAAACAGTGAAGTGACCCACTTCAGCATTTCTCAGAGTGATCATGGGTCATTGTGTGGAGACTTAAATGTAGTCCTGAGACTGTATTTCAAAGTTTGTTATTGAAAGGGCTACAGTTTAATTTTTGCTGTTGCCACAAATATGAGAATTGTTAAATGCAACACAATAATAAAATATTTTAGAATTTGGAATATAGGCAAATACTGGTTCACATGTGCTCAAGAGTGTCTGAGCCTTTATCTTTTATATGAATGCAACAATAGTCTCCCAGTGCTTTTTGACTTCTTTTCCAGTACAGGACCCAATCTGCTTTGGTTTAGCAGCCTTGACTTTGCAGCGTTTCTTACTGACTCAGCTTGCTTTTTTTCTAATTGTTTAAGACTTGCCTCCAATTGAGAAAAACTTTTATAAAGAGTCACCCAGGACTGCATCTATGACAAAAGAAGAAGTGGAACTGTGGCGGTAAGATCATTTTGCCAAGCAGATGATTCCCAAGAAAGATTTTTTTTTTTTCCTAGCCTAATCGCTCAAAGTAAGAAAATGTGGAGAGGAATTTTCAGAGCAGAAGAGGGCTAGAGTAAAGATAAACCACTGGTGTGTATTTATATCCCCTATTTGTGGGGAGAGGATGACCCAAAAATCTCACTATAGCTCGTCTTGCTTATTGATTGTCTTGCTTTTGTTCTAAACTATTGTTTGTATTTGCTAGAGCATCCAGAGAGCTACTCTGGAAATGTTTTAGGAAGACTTCAGTCAGAATATTGATTTCTGACAGTGCAGTCCAAAGCCATTCTTACGAGTTTACAGATTGCCTTTGAATAGAAAAAAAAATAATAATAGTTCTGTAATGTATGGTAATTGAAGTCTGATATGACAGTGGTATGTGCAACTGTAGTCATTGATTAAAATTTTAAGGAGGAAATAATAAGCAATACAGGAGAAGCTTTTTTGTAATAAGGTTTTCTGGAAGTTAGAAGTGTAGTTATAACTCTAATCCAGGAGTCCGAATTTGTTGTGCTGGAAGTTTTTTTTAAAAAAAAAAAAAATCAGAAAAACCTTCTGAGTATTAGTTTCACATTTTCAGATTCAGTGCTTTTAAAGCTTTTATACTGCTCTAATTCTACACAGGAAAGAAAATAATAATATAATTTGCAAAGACTTGAAAGAAGGTGAAAAGCGCTGCATTCCCAATCCTGTTTGTAAATTTGAAGATGCGTTTGAGCATTATCCTGATGTTATGACTAATATCAGAAAAGTGGGTTTTCAGAAACCTACGCCAATTCAGGTATTTCTTTAATTCTGGTGGAAGTTTAATTGAAATGAGGCATGTTTTTAGTGTCCCTTGCTCTGTGTTAGTCCCAGGCGTGGCCCATCATACTGCAGGGAATGGATCTTATTGGCATAGCGCAGACGGGCACCGGGAAGACGTTAGCTTACTTAATGCCTGGATTCATTCATTTGGATTCCCAGCCAATGTAAGGACTGTTTGTATCTCTGAGCTGCTTAGTTGCGCATGCTTCTGTTTTGTCCTCTCTCCCCTCCCACTTATCCAGTGATGACTTCCTACTAAAAAAGATAGCAAAGAATAAACTGAAGGGGGGAAGAAAAAAAAAAAAAAACCTGGGGGAACACTATATATGTTACAGAAACCATGAGCTTTATTGAGTTTTAGCAATGGGAGCTGAGAAGCGCTAATATATGTATGTGTGTATATGTATATATGCACACTCACACATTTTTTTTAAAGTGATATCAAATGTCAGACTTTGTGTATTCTCATGTAGCCACATTATAACGGTGCTCTGTTGCAGACCTCGAGATCAGCGTGGGGGGCCAGGGATGTTAGTCCTTGCTCCTACTCGAGAACTGGCGCTTCAGGTTGAGGCAGAGTGTTCGAAGTACACATACAAAGGAATTAAAAGGTAATCTTCCCTCTCACTTGTTTGTTAAATAATCTTTTTCTACCACTTGGGCTTTGTTAAATCTACTAATATAAATACCTTTGCTAAGGGAGGGGAAAGGTGCTTAATGTACAGTTTGTACTTTTTTTGGTTTTATTTATTTTGAAGGCTGAGAAGAGGCCTTGTATTCTGTTTGAATTGCATGGGAGAAGTTAACCTGAGCTGCGAGGTGGTATGTGCACTGTGCCACATTTGAGGGGAAAAGGGGCTCAGGTGGATTATTCTTGTTCCTACCCAGAGAGAGAGAATTTAATAAGAGCAGAAATTTTAGAAGAAACTCTTCTGCATTCTTAGGACAATATGTCTTTGGATATAATAATTAAGGTGTTAGTGTTTTTTTAATGTTTTTGGCTTTTTGTTTATCAGGATGTAGTCTTTGGTAGGGTCTAATTTTGTGAGTGTTTGCATTCTTCATGCAGGCTGCTTTAGCCTTCTGTCAGGTCACTTCCTCCAGAATAAGGCCATGTTAACAGGCTGGCTTGTGGAATTAGTTCATGTTTTGTTCCCTCTGAGCAAGCTGTTCTAGCTAAAACACCTTCATGAGGAAAGTCTGTATCTCGTACATGCTTGGAGTTTTCAATGTTGGCACTTTGTTGCCTTTTCTTCTAGCGCGGATGTCTGAGAAGAGTCTGGCTCTGTCTTCTCTACAGCCTGTGCTAGGTAGCAGTAGGCAGTGGTGAGGTCTCCTGTGAGCCTTCTTGTCTTCAGGCTGAACAAGCCGAGTTTCTCACTCCATCATGTGCTCCAGCTCCTTGTGCATCTTGGCAGCCATCTGCTGGACTTGCTGCAGACTGACACTGCTTTTATTGCAATTGCACAGAGTAAACTGCAATAAAAAAAAGGAAAAACTGGATGTGCTGCTCTTGAGGGGTGGCTCACAAGTGACAAAGTTCACTCCTGTTGATCTGCTAGCTACACTGTTTTGATGCCTTCCCAGTTTGGTGTCATTCACAAAGCTACTGAGAGTACACTGTGTCCCTTGTGCGGATCTTCATTAACGCTATTGAACGGACATTATTGTGTTCTAAAACTTCCTTTGAGAACCCCTGGCAATCTTGGATAATGTTCAGAATTAATTTACTAGTCATCAAATGATACAATGTGTTTGCTTCCCTCCCCAAAATACTTGATAGTTCTACAAAAAGTGCTAAGTTTTTCTGTAGGCCTAAGATCTTTTGAGTGTATAGGTTGGTTAAATGGGCAGGGGGGGAAGAGGGAAGACATTTGAAGGCAATATTCAGAAAATCATGCATCCTGTTCTGGGGCTCTTCTGTTTGGTTTGAATATTTTAAGAACAGTTGAAAGTATGCTTGTAGCTTAATAGCTATTTTTCCTTCTTTGCATGTTTCCTTTCACTGCAGCTTCAGTAGAGAGCTATTGCTGCCCAAAGTGGGGGAAATTGTTCAATGTTAAACTATTATTTATCATGACTTTAGCAATTACACCTACACTGTATTTCTGCCTTAAAAGGTATAATCTGGTATTACCCAAAGTGAAGCAATGTGGTGGTGTTATTTGAGAAAGACTGTCTTTAGTTGAATCTTAACACTATACTCTGGAAAATGTTTTATTTTTTCAGCATTTGCATATATGGTGGTGGGGACCGAAAAGGACAGATAAACCTGGTTACCAAGGGTGTGGATGTTGTTATTGCTACCCCTGGCAGACTGAATGATCTTCAAATGAACAGCTTCATAAATCTGAAGAGCATAACTTATTTGGCAAGTAGCTGATATGGAATGAAAGTACTGCATGAGCTGGGAAATAGTTGATATAGTCTTATCTCAAACTTTACTTCAGCTTTCTTTTAAACTTTGTCTCAATTACACTGTATCTTAAGGCTAACATTGGATTTGAAGGGTTGAACATTAGATTATGATAGGATTCATTCCTGTCATAATCACGCTGCACACAGGAAAAAATACTTCTTGCAGGAAAAAAGGCACTTTAAAGATCATAAATTTGTATTCCATAGTAGTATTTTTTGTGATGTCAAACTTAAGTTATGCAATGGGTCCTCTTACCCTTTTCTTTTAAAGATTCCTAAGTTCTTGTACAATAAGAACCAGAGTCCTTGTACTAGTCCTTTCAGAGTAAGGAGCAGCTACAGCTCTTGTAGCTGTTTTTAAGAGATTCATCCTCTGGTGAGAAAACTCTTTGCCCGTTTTATGGACATTGCTAATTATAATTAAATATACAAGGTGACCTGAGAGCATGAGGAAATCTGCCATCCTATTTGACAGAAATGACGTTGATCACTGTTGTGACTTGTCTCGATTTTTAGTAACTCGCTTACTGCAGGCAGGCTTCTCTTCCTCGTAATTTTAGAAGAAACACTGGTTATTCCTGTCACAAATGAGTTTTTACTTGTTTAGAATGGCCATACAGTTTAGCGGGGAGAATTTAAGCCAGTACCTGCTGATGAATGTTTTGGAGAAAATAATGCTGATATCTGGCTTAAATCTGCAACAGACTTAAGATATGTGTTTAACTCTCTATTTAAAACTGTGAAGCTTCAACCTTGTTATTTTACTAGGATGTGGGTAGTTCAATGAAGCTTCCATATATTCTTTGAAAACAGAGAGTGAGGCCAGAAAACAATTTTAGTCTTCTGAATCTCCTGAGGATGGATTTGTTGTTCCAGAAAATTCCAGAGGATCTATATGAAAAGCGTTCTGTGTAGAATAATGCACCAAAAAGAAAGAAACTACAAAGCAAAGGCAATAATTGTCATGCAAGTCTAACATTTCCACATAAGTAAGTGGGAAATGTTAGTGTCTAAAATGCATGATCATACAACTGTTGATTAAACTCTGAAAGCTAAGAGAGAAAAATTGTTCCTGGTTCCAGAGTAGGAGACCGAAACCCTTGTATGTGAGAGGAAGGATGGGGCCTGAGTGGTTGTGTTCAGAGTTCACCAATACTCTCTTGCAATTTTATCCCCACAGAGAAAGGGGAGGAGAGGCAGATTTTTCTCTTCATAATTCAGTTAACAGAAAAGTATTGAATGGGTCATGCCATTCTTGAATTGATCAAAAATTGCTGTCATTGTGAGTGGGCCCAAAGGGCTTTAAAGTTTAAAGAAGTGCTAAAAATCAACTCATTGTATGTTGTGAGTTTGTTGTCTTCAACTTTCCACTCTTTACCAGAGATGATCATGTAGCAAGTGCTAGCAGTATTGTTCACATGCACTTGACCATGTGTGTGCCTTTGTGGCAATACTGGTATCAGTCAATTTTTACTTATAACCTGCCAGATACCAAAGGTACCATTTTAATTTGCATGTAGGTTTTGTGCACATCTTGTGAGTGTGTATGTGTGTGAGAGAGATAGGGAAGCAACCAATTTGAAGTGAAAAAAGAAAAGTGGAAGCACTCCATGCTGTTTCCTCATCAGTGATGGTAGATATTCTTAAAGACTGTGGGCTTTCTTGTGATGCCTGCTCCCCTATATAGAGGGGATTGAAGAGATGAAAGGAAAAGTTGAACAGCTTTAGTATAAGCTATAGAGTGGATTCTGAAATTAAAATCATTGCTTAAGATGGTCTGCTATGTCTTGCTGAAACTCTCTTCTAAGGAAATTGGGTGCTAATCCTATTCTAAGCAGGTTTTAGATGAAGCTGACAGAATGTTGGATATGGGATTTGAACCTCAGATAATGAAGATCCTAATAGATGTGCGGCCAGACAGACAAACTGTCATGACAAGGTATTTAATCATAGTAGTGCTCAGTGCTTGAACTAGTTACACTTGTTTTGAGGTTATCAGTCCCTAATAAAGGTTTTGCAAGCCTAAATGACATCAATATCCCTTTTTTTCCTATCCTGCCTAGCCAGACTGTTTGTTTGCTTTTGTTTTTGACAAGATGCTTTACTCTTCCACCTTTTGAGGTTTTATGTGCAGCTAGACAAGCATCTGTGTTCCTTCAAAAGAGGTGTGTTGGGAGTGCTGAGATTTACTGTATTGATATGAAAGGCCAACTTCTGTTTTTTCTGGTTTTGCACCTAGATGTGAACATTTAATCAAAAGCTTGGATACTACCTGTGCTAGTCTGCTACTGTACTTCCTCTGAAATTACACAATTTTCAGGAAGTAGAAATGTCCAATTTTTTTAGAACCATACTTAGAAGATGCTTATTAAACTCACTGTTTGGCTTCATTACATTCTGTAATTTCTGCCTAACTTTTCGAGTTTAAAGTATGATTACCTTGAAAGGAAGAGGATTGTTAACTATTAGCTTGCTAGGACAATTTCTAAAGGTTATGGAAGTTGGGCTACTTTTACTGAATATTCGAGTGCCTCTCTTGTGCAAGAAGGAAGAAAGAAAGAAGAATGTGATTAATATATTAGAGAATAATTTTGTGCTCTTTGCTTGTTGTTTTCCTGTTCACTTCCCATTAGTGCTACTTGGCCTGATGGTGTTCGTCGCCTAGCAAAATCCTATTTGAAAAATCCTATGATTGTCTATGTTGGCACTCTTGATTTAACAGTAAGTTGCACTCCTTTTTTCTTCTAGAAGAACCTGCAGATAAATCAGAAATTTTATTGTAACTATATATAAAGTCAATGCTTGTGACTAAAATCATTATCAACTTCCAGCAAACCGTCAGTCTTTCTAAACTTTTATTGAAGCTTTTAACAAGCTTAAAAAGAGATTGGAGAAGAAATTTATTCTAATGTGTTTGTATTGAGAAGTCGTAGACTTCAGGAGAAGACGAATGACGAGCAGTTGCATCAACCAAATCTAGAAGTTGACTGAATGTCATGCTCCTATAAGCACGTTCCTGCAGTTTCAGTAATAAAGCCTTGAGCCAAGTCTGTATAATGGCCAGATACTTGCTTATAATATTGTCAGTAACTTTTATTTTGAAATTGCTTTGTAATTCACTTGATTCAGATTTTAATTCAGATAAAAAAAATTTACAGATCAACTACATATTCTGAGTAAGATAACACAAGACAACAGAAGTTTTATTTTGGAAAAGTGTTTATTCTGAAGCATACTAGATTTAGTTCTTAATTGATACTGATCATCTTATCAGTTACTTCAAACTGAAGTGTTTTGTATCTCCAATAATAGTATTTGATAGAATAATATTGTTGAAATAGCAAACTACAATGTTAGGAGGTGGATCATGAAGGGCAAACAAATCAATCATTTTTTTTAAGTGTCGAGTAGCTTGCTTGCAGGGGAACAAAGATGAGAGATCACTTCTATCCAACATCCAACAAAAAAAAATGCCTCTGCTGTTCAGCTTTGTATTTAGAGGTTTATAGGAGAAGCATTTGTGATATCAGTTAATGTTGAAATATCTATGCTGTGTGGTGATTTTAATTAAATAATCTAACTTCAAACCTTAACACTCTTGAGCTTTCCAATGTGGAGAAGGAAGTACTGGACCAATTTCTCAACTCTTGCCATAAGTTGTGGTTTGTGATGCAATGTCAGGAGAATGTCTAGACTACCCAGAATAAATTTTAAAACTACTTTTCAGTAGTATTCAGAATCTGTTTCATTTCCCCTCATAAATCTGTGGGTCTGTCTGTGATTGGCATACTGCTTAAGGACAAATTATACTACTCCCCTAAGGCAACCAGAAAACAACAAATCTTTGCTTTTAATTCCAATGCATCTTCTAGTTTTTATATTAGTTTAATACTTACTAATTCTATAATTTGGGAAATAGCAGAAAAACATAATTCAAATCTATTTCTGTGTAACATGTCTTATGTTTGACAGGCTGTAAACACGGTAGAACAGAGAGTAGTTGTTATACCGGAAGAAGAGAAGAGAGCTTTCACACGATACTTCATTGACTCCATGAAGCCGAAGGATAAGGTCATCATTTTTGTGGGAAAGAAACTTACGTATGTAATCACTTCTGTGTTTTTTTTTCTTCTCCCTCTGCCAGAAATATTCAATAGTTTCTTACATCCAGATAATTGAGATACAACCTTTTAGCAGTGTGTTGCTGGTAGTACTCTTGGCTGTGGTGTCATTACCCTTCCTACTAGCCCCTCACCTCCAAATCATTGCTTGCCTGGTTTTTCATACAGTTTTTAATTTCAGAGCTAATAGTGGTGAGAAATCTCAATTTCGCATAATTGAAGTGGATGTTAATGTTTTTAAGAATATATTAATCTAACTTAGTCTTCACTTGCACACAAAACTGGTGTGTACAAGACTTTGTCTATCATTGTACCATACCTGAGCCTTTCGGGTGCTATGGCAAACAACATAAGTAATGGATTCTTTCGTTTCCCCTTTGGATGCAAGAAAGTGAAACTAACTTTGTAGTGTGACAATTTTAGCTACTTGAATGTTTGAAAATAATTATGTAATATGTTGCATGTAACTTTTTTTTTTCCCCTAATTTGTGGGTGTAGGGTAGAGGCAGACATGAGCTGCCCTTTAAGGGATATTCTGGTTATTTTTCCTTTAAATGGATCTGAACTGTTTTCTGAACATTCTTCTTGAGCAGTCAGTGTGAGGAGCTTCTGACTCCTGATCAGACCTTTCAGGTGATAACTTTGCTGTCTGTAGCACATAACTTAATCTTGACATTTGCCTGGAAGGCAGGCTTCTGTTTGGAAACACAAAATGTGAGGCTGCTTTGGCAAATTCAGAAACGCTGTTCTGATAAATACTGCTGTAAAACAAGAAAGCTTTCCTTTCTTCTATCCTCAGAGTGCACTTTAGATTTGTTCTATCTTATTTACTCCCCCTTTCTTTGTATACACAAGGTGCATGATACCTGGTGTGGCCTTCTTGGCTACTCTGTTAGAGTGCTTTCTGAGTTGATATTTTTTTGCAGCACGGCTGGCTCTGCTTTGTGGATTCAGTGTCCTCATTGAAGAGCTCTCTTCTTGAGATAGGAAGACAAGAGCTTGAAAAAAATAATTTGTTTTGCATTTTCTGTGCTTTCTTCCATGCCGTTAGAATAAGTATCAGCTGGCCTTAGTAGGATTTTGCACCATCTTAGACACACACTTAGCTATTGGCAGTGCTCTGTTACCTTTGCATGTTTACTTCATCTTAGAGCTGATGACTTAGCAAGTGACTTTGGTCTCCAAGGAATTCCAGTTCAGTCACTTCATGGAAACAGGGAGCAGTGTGATCGTGAACAGGCTTTAGATGACTTTAAGAAAGGTAGGTTGGTACCTAAATACTGCTTTGAGTCCAGGTGTTTAAAGCCTGTTCTGTGCAACTGGATGTCTATTTATAAGTGTATTGATTCCTTAGTGCACTAGAAAAGAAAACATTAAATGTATGGGTATGAAGCCCTGAATGATAAATCCGGGCTTTGACAAACACAAACCGCAAACAAAGAATTTGCTTTTTGTTCAATGAATATTGGAATGTATTGGAATGCGCAATAAGTCTTAGAATTGCCAAGAGCTATATTATTTAAGGCCTATTTGAATTCTTTGAAGGGCAGCCAACATGATGCTACTTTACACATCTGCAAACACTGGTGTTAGATGACACTGCTTGCAGTGCAACAATTCCATTCAATTATGCTGGGAGGATTTAACATTGGATCATATAATCCCAAAGTACATAAAGACAGCCCTGTGATAAGAATGCCAGATGAGGAAATAGTTGTTGAAGTTTCTGTTCTCTTTGTAGACACTTCATATCAGGAGGGTACATTGCTTGATTCTGCACCTTGTTGTTCCACCTATGAAATAAAATGATGATAAAATGACAATACGAGTACTTATCTGCCGCTTAGTAGCTGAAGTCCAATCATTGTGGGACACAACTAACATATTTCCTTTTAATATTTTTTTAGGCAAGGTCAAAATACTGATTGCTACTGACTTAGCCTCCCGAGGTCTTGATGTGCATGACATTACTCATGTTTTTAACTTTGACTTCCCTCGAAACATTGAAGAATATGTCCATAGAGTAGGTCGTACTGGGCGAGCAGGGTAAGTATTTTCAAAAGCAATATTTGCAGTTGATGAATACCAATATTTTATGTAATGTTGGTGGGTTTTGCATCAAATGCTAGAGCTAAGGTGATGCGGAAGGGAGGAGTGATGCTGCCAGTGGGTACCAGAGCCTTCCTCGGATCATAATGCACTGCTTTGTGTTTGGAAATTGGCCAACTGTTATATTGAAAGCAAATGAGCTTTACATTTTTGGGTTTTTTTTTTTTTTTTGAATTCCCTTGTGGGATGGAATGTTTGAAAAATGTTTTAACAGTAGGAAGTATTGTAACTGCTCAACTACTTCATTTCCCAATTGGTTCCATGGTAAAATAATTAAGTTCAGAGTTTTCTGCCTATAATGATGGTATAGCTTGCTGTTAGGGAGAAGGAATGCTGCTTGCCCAACCTGGAACATTTTTTTCTTATTCCTCTTTTATTTGAGATATTAATGCATGACTCTGCATACTTGTATATAGATTTGTTGTGTAAAATTCTAAAGTGTTTGTTCTTTTGCTGTATTTTGGCTGAACTGCCTTATTCTGACCTTCACAAAAACAAAAAGTTGTATTCTGTCATGTGCATAGCAAGTATTCCAACCAGCTTTATCTAAAACGGCAGAAACGCTGCCTGTAGTCCAGTTACTAACTGAATTATTTGTTGGTAGGAAAAGCCTAACAGTGTAGTTACCTTCTCTTGTGAAGATACGTGTTTTTGTTCCTTGTTTTAGGCGTACTGGGGAGGCAGTAACACTTGTCACTAAGAATGATTGGAGAGTTGCATCCGAGCTGATAGACATTCTGGAAAGAGCAAACCAAGTAAGAGTCTGGCTAAGTCTTAGCCTGATTGTGCTTTGCCCTCTGAACCAGGTTGTGAACATGAGAGCCTGCTGACGTTACACGCATGGAAAGTGTCTCAGCAAAAAAGATCACTAAATGCCTCTGTCCTGAATACCCTTAGCCTTGGAACTTTTTGCAGTTGTATCTTACCTTAATACAAATGAGTCCAAGAAAGGAATCTCCAAGGTTAATCAAAACATCCTTCCCCACCACCACCACAAAAAATCTTAGCCTGTGCGTGTATGTGGATGTGCACACGTGCATCCTGCAGGGGAATTATATGATCTGATTTATCCCTTAGGATGTAATTTGACACTTACTTCACTCTGAATGCGTGTACTGTGTACCAGAAGGTCTCTAGAAAAGCAAATTTGCAAAGTGACAGGGACCAGATGAGTAACAAGATCTAGTTTAGGAATACTCTAGTCAGTTATGCTTTTGTAGCAGAGGTGTGAAGCAGATGTCTAAAAGCTTACAGAATTGCATAAAACTGACTCTTTCTCATGCTGTTTTATTGCCAGGCAGTTCCTAGTGAGCTTATTTCAATGGCAGAAAGATACAAACAATTTCAGCTAAAAAAAGAAATTGAAAGAGATATTAGAAGACCTCAGAGACGGCATCCGAAAGAATTGTAATCACCTTGAAGTTACTGAAACAAAGTAAGTGTAAGTGATTATAGGTTGTGTAGCACCTATGGACTTGAGTTTTGTACATGTCATATTTAAATAATCCATGCACCTACACTACTTTATAAAATTGGCCCTTTATTATTTTTAGCAACAAAGCTAGCTTTGCGTCCAGGTGTTATTTTTGAGTTCAGGAAAAGTTTACTTCAGTACCATTTCCTTCATGCATGTAACTTAGTCATTTTAACAGCAAAAACTCTTTTCTTTTTAAAATTTATTGCATTATTAGCATATGAGAGTGTAAAAGATACTTTTTTGTTACTATTATTTTCAGAATGCTGGATTAGTGAATGGAAGCGACGCTTGTCAGTGCAGTTTCGAAATACTGTACGTACTTCTCCCCTAATGCCAGAGGCATGCAGGAGTATTTCTGATGTTAAGTTATAGTTACTTGACAGCTGCTTTGTTTGCAGTCACCAATGTTGCTGAAACAAGTATTTGATATTTTAAAACTAATGTTGAAAGATATTTTTGTCAATACTTGTGTCTCAGACTTTTTTTTCGCGAAGTCTGTATCTCCTTTCGTCAGAGAAGAATTGTAAGAGGCCTTTGTTCCATGGCCAGGTGGAAAAGAAAAGTAACTTCCACTTTTGTGCTCAGGGATGTTTGTTTTGGCTTAGGGTGGGGAGGAGCAGGGAAGTCATTTACCAGAATGATATTAAGAAAGTCATAAGAGCAGCTTAGAGGAGAGGAGAGGAAAAAAAAAAAGAAAAGAAGCTTTATTTGACTCCAAGAAACCTTGCAATTGGGTGTCAGGCTCTCTCAAGCAGACCAATAATGGTAACAGAATTTCCCTTTTACTCCCTTAGAAGGAAAGGGGGCATTTCTGTGCAAGTGATGCTACTCTCAACTTGTGTTTACTTATGTGTGCACTGTCAGTAAATGGAAAACTGATAAAATCTGATGAATGAGAATATTTTAATAATACAGTTCTCTGAAGTTTCTTCTGATTTTTTAATAATTGATGTAAAATATGTACATTAAGATGACAGATATTTTGCCTTCAAAAAATAGGCTTAAAATAAAGACTTCCATGTCCTCTTCCTTAAGAAAAGCCAAAGAAGTTTTTTACAGCACAGCATTTCTCAAATGATAGATATTTATAAACTGCAAAATCATGAAAGTGGGAAATGTCAATTCTTTTTTTCCCCTAATGCTCTTCACTGTAAGAACCAAGTTGAATTCTCTCTGGGCAGGATAATGAAGAGCTGTTTAAACTATAGCCATCAATGCCATTCAGACAAAGCAAGATGAGCTAAACTGTATTGTGCCTGAGCTCTGCTCTTGCAGTGTAGTAGAATTTTGAGTTTTGTAAGTTAAGATGAACAAAAATCTTGAGAATTTCTGTGTTGTGCTGCATTTTAATTCTAGTGATCACTTAAATGGGAACTCTTTGAGAAGGATAAAAATGATGTGAACTTTTCTACAGCGATCTCTGCACAAATACTGATTGCCCCAAGAGCTGGCGTTACTGAATTTCCAAAATAAAAGCATGGCTAATACTAATGATGCACTGGGATGCAAAAGGTCTTCATAACATTTTTATATTAAATCACTTGCATGCTGTGGCACTAATGTTGCATTTGTTACCTTCTCTGTGCGTTCTTTTCGTATCTTAGCCCTCAGGTAGAGCACGCTGGATAATGACCGTTTCCTTTGCAAAGCCCAGGGAAAAGACTGCTTTCCCATGTGAAGCCTTGGAAAAGGACATAAGCTGTTTGAGGGACGTAACTCTCTTGTTACCATATTGTGCCTGTGTTCAGTAGTGCTGGTGGGGGTCCTTGGTGGAGGTGTCTCTGGAAAAACACAAATGCTGCAGCTGGTGCCCTGGCATCCTGATGCCTGGTCCTGCTCCAGGGGCCAACACTGGGGGCTCCTCTCTTGCTCCACACCACATGCTGCTGGCACCATGTGTAGGGCCCTCACTTCATTTTGCATTTCCTGTTGCTGTCTCCAAAACTTTGAAGCACTTACACAAAACAGAGTTAGGTTATATGGAAAGATGGTTAAGTAAGGATTTAATAAAAGACAAGGCAGACTGCAGTGATCAAGCAAGGTACTGACAGGCAACTGCTTAAACACCCTGGCCCCTTCCCCTCATCTCGAGTGCCTCCTTGCTCCTCCTTGGCTGAACAGTTCTTAGTAGATTTTGCATAACCCCACAAGCCTCTCCAGTAGCCCAGATCCTCATTTATCCCGTTTTCCCCTTACCAGTTACAAGTCCATGCTGGTCCTCTCTGATCTCTACCCATAGTCTTCTAGTGACCCCTCAGTTAGTGACTGGAGGCTTTAGGGCTTGGTCCTTATTCCAGTTATACCCTGCCATGTCTTTTGTTTATCCCCCTCCATGATGCCAGCAACTCCCCCTGAATAAATCCTCAATAAAATGATTAAAATGACTACAGTCTATACAATCCAGCTTACTTTTTTTTCTTTAATTTTGGAGATTCTGCAGTAAGCTTTCATATTGAATAAAACCATTCAGTTTGACTGTCACTGGTGCCTTAATATTTGGAATTGTAGAATATGTCTAGCAAATCAATAAATTAATTCTTGCAAAGTCTATATATTTTTAGTGTATCCTGAAGATATTTTGCAGGTGGTATCTTAATTTGGACAGAGGAAGGTAAAGTATTACTTAAAGTATTGTCTTTCTAAGAGCTGTGGCCAAGTAGAGTGATTGGAATATGGAATTGACTGTACTGATTGTTCCTGTTTTCCACAGTACCAGACAGCTGAGAAACAACTTATTTGACAGTAGAAGACTAGCAGCATATGCAAATTTGTGAGGATTTTCATTGGATGCTGTAAATAGTTTTTTTTTTTTTTTAATTGTCCTCTTGAAAAAAAAAAGAATCTGTTTTTCATCTGATGGTTTATTTCCCTGATAAGGAACTTTTGGCTTGCTCTATCAGTCTGGCTGATTAAATTGTACTGGGGAATAAAAAAATGCGGAAGTTGAGAATTTTCCAGGCACTCCAGAAAATATTCCAGATATCGCTGAAAGCAGTAATCCAGGTCTTCCCACCGCCAGTCTTCATCATGTGGCCACCTGGCACATGAGTGGAAAAACGCAGTTTTTACATGATATGAACAGAATTTCTGCAATTCTTTCTGATGTTTTGTTTTAAGTTGCTGTAGCAGATACTTCAGAATCTTAAGACAGTCTTTCCTGTTAAACAAAAAAGAAGTGATTAGGTGCTTCCTACATACTCAGTTTGAAATATCTAACATATACCTTATTCATGAAAGCCATAAAAAAATGCTCTTACTATACTAAAATAATATTTTCAATACTGTTTTGTATAAAATCTGAAAAAAAAAATGCTGTAGTATGCTACATAGTCCTAGATGTACTGCATCTATGAGCTTATTTAATCCTAACAACAAAATATTTCTACTTTAAAGAGTAGTTTCTGTGCTGGAAGGTGTCTTTCTGGTGCCACAGCTGTGGGAGGTGCTGCTCAGCCCTGTGCTCAGCAGCCTCCTGGCTCTGCTGCAGCTGCCACCAGCAGCGCTGCAGCCCCCGGGGCTGCTGGAGATTAAAGGTGCCCTATGGGCTTTACACTGAGGGGAATATGGGCATATGGAGTTTAAAACATTGCTGGGCATGTCTGCTACTCCAAAAGCAAAGGGAAAGAAAAAAAAGAGTGACTCCTGTGACTGACTGTTTTGTTTTTTGATTTTTATTTATGTATTTTATTCAATAGCAGATCTGTTTAAGTAACTTATGGAGCTGTTTTACATATATTCTGTACAGGATTGTTGCTGTTCCTATGAAACTATTTTTTTGATAGAGTGAAAAATAACACGTATTGGTCTTCATCCCCTTGAGCCATTCTTTTCTTGACATCATCATTTAAAAAAAACTGCCATGGCAGGAGGTGAAATTTGCTCCCCAAATCCAGAAAGCCAAGCTGTCCGTTTGAGCTATTTTTTCTAAATAGGACTGGGTTTGGGAAGGAGCATTCCACAACTCACATCAGTTAGCAAATCTGAAGTCTAAGCCAGCAGTGGGATTTCCTTGCATTTCCCATTCAGTCAAAGTCAGGCATGTTCAGCAAGGAGTAAGGTTGCACTGCTGTCTGCTGCAGCACAGCAGTATGGGAAGCAGTGCCTAAAAGCCTCGTTCTCCCTCCCTTCTATGACCTAATAACTGTTGAAACAAATTCATAATTTAAACATTCAGCTGAAGCAGTGCTAAATAATACTGTGGCTCAAACCTCTGAAATTTTCATATGGAAATACCAACCTACAACATCTTACTCCATCAGATTCGCAACATGTCTTTCCGTTACCATGGTTTGTTATTATTTCCTTTTCAGTATGTGAGAAGGACAGGCGCCAAGTGTTTCCTAAAGTGGTGAGTAGAAAATGGTTAAATGGCTTGTATCACTGTCTTTAACAAAAAGAGACATATTTAAATTGGACTTAATTAGAATATCAGCCATTTCTTTATGCTTTAAAAAGCACTGTTAATTCAGCAATTACTGTAATTAATTAGTTCTTCCTTAGTCCTCCTGCCACTCCACACAATCACAATTGGACTGTTACTAGTATAGGGCAGATTTCATATGAGTGCTCTATGTGTCCTCTCCTAGGGATGTTTACATTCCCTTTGAAATTAAGTTTAATTCTGAACCTCACTGCATTTGCTGAACATGATTTGGGAAATAATCACACTGTCCACAGAAGTTGCTTCTAAATTTGCTCTGTATCATCAGCATTACTATTAAAACAATTTGCTTTTGAATAAACAAATGGTGATATTGGTATAAGTTTCTATCTTACTGTGCAATTAATGTTTGTGAACTTGTCCTAAACAACTTTTTTTCTCTTCGTGTTGCTGGAAAAAAAAACATATATATATAGCTCTCCTCAGTTTTTATAACACTGAGACAAATTTGTCTTTCTCATATAAATTAGACTGTTTCTCTGCCCCATTTTGTTTAGTTACTGATTTCATTTAATTTTCACTGGAAGAGAGAGACCAACGGAGCAGTAATGACTTTTAGGTGGCACGGTATGAAATGCTCTGCCAATTAAAATATACCAAGCTGCCCCAACTATTCCTTGCTAAAATGGACTAGTCCTGTAATCCAGTGGCAATTTGAGGTGGTTTCTACAAACTAACGTAGGCACAGGGTGACAGTCATCTGAAAATAAAAGTTATGTAGCACTCCTTAACATTTGGAGTTGAATGAGAAATACTGTATCCTGTCAGTTTTGCAGAATAAACCTAAAAGTATTGAACTGTATGCAAAGTGTCAAGTTACATTTAGAGGGATGTTCTTTGGCTTTAGAAATCTGAAACTCTCTTGTAGCAGAGGAATCGAATATTGCTAAGTTCAGTACTGTCATAGGGAAAATCCATGTTCATGTGTTACCTTAATGCTATTTGGAATGGGTAGGATAGTCTGGCACAGCAGTCTTATTTTGAAATTTCAGTACAGGTTGAGCTGTCACAAATCTGGGTTTTAAAAGCAGGCTTTCAGTTGTCTTTGCCCTGGAAGTACCCAGGAAAAATACAAAAAACTCTGCCTTAGTGACACAATAATAAACAGAATTAGGATACTCAGTTCGTAGCACTTGTCAAGTGAAATGAAGTTAAGATGAAAGTTGAAAGGGGAAAAAAAAAATGAAGTAGAGGTTTTGGAGTATCCCTCCCTGGAGATCTTCCAAACCCGCTTGGACACAGTCTGGTGCCACGTGCTCTAGGTGACCCTGCGTATGCAGGGGGGTTGGACTAGATGACCTCTAGAGGTCCCTTCCAACCTTAACCATTCTATGATTCTATGCCACAACATAGGCTTATTGTCTGTATGTGAGATACCTCTTAGCACCTTTTCCTCTTTGTTTTGTTTGGCTACTAAATAAAACTCTTCGTATCTGAGCTTATTCCTGACTTTTCTTCCTAGCCATTCTCCAACTGGAAGGCCGTCCTTTGTGCTGAGAGGCCAGCTCTGATTAACTTTCAAAGCCAAGATGATGTCCAAGGAGATTTCTGATGGAGGCTTTTTGATCTGAAGTGTAATTGCAGGGCATCCAGGTTTTTTCCTTGTTACAGTTACTTCTGCAGCTAGTAACAAAAAAAATCATATTTTTCATTTTACATCAATGTTTTATTAAAATACATTTTGAATAAAGCATTAAGGATTATTGAGGAATTCAAAAATGGAGAGACTGTCTGTAGACACAGTAATGTGTTTTTCTGAGCTGCCTTACTGTGAAAAACAAGATGAAGAGACTCCCAAGTTCCTGCAGGCTTTCCAGAAGAAGAGCAACATATTGAGGGGGGATAGATACAGGTGATTCATAAAGGAAGGCTCTGCATGCCACCAACTATGCAACCAGCTCTCTGCATAATGCAAACGGATTCAGGTCATTTTGGGAGTACCAAACATGGACTTCATGTTATCCCCTTTTAACCCTAAATGTTCCTTTTTTCATACAGATTCCTTTTTTCATACAGATTTTTCATACATTCCTTTTTCATACAATATATTAACTGCATGCGGTAATCCCTGCTGGTGTGTGTGGCGGTTTTTGGAACAAGAGCAAACGGGAGGTGAGACCCTTTTTTCATACAGAAGTGGGTCCATTATGTAATCCAATATATTAACTGCATGAGGTAATCCCTGCTGGTGTGCGTGGCGGTTCTTGGAACAAGAGCAAACGGGAGGTGAGAAGAAGGGGAGTTCCCTGCGGTTCGGGCTGGGTGGGAAGGAAGAGGCTAGCAAGAACAATGCATATGTGCAATTTAATAGGATTTTTTTTTCATTCCTAGGTGTAACTCATTCACTCAATACTTACTGCTTATGTTTTCAATACTTACTGCTTATGTTTATGTTTTCCTCTTTAATAATCTTCCTTAGTGCTTCAAGCATTTCTAAGGCTGATAATTTTCCTTCTTCATCTAGAAACCTACTCAAGTACATTTCTCTGGGGTTTCTTTTGAGCGTTACATAGTAAAAGGCTCCCGTGGCGTCGCACGCATCGAGCTGAAGCCGCGGGACGGACATGGTGAGCATGATGTCAAACTCGTCCGGCTCCGAGATCTGCAACGCGCAGGGACACGGCATCGAGA
>NW_010579562.1:931105-951066 GCF_000705375.1 Tinamus guttatus
CACCCCAGAGCTTCCCAGGTTGGCGCAGTAACTCCTTTCGCGACAGGAAGAAATCCTCAACACGCCGCTGCTGACGGTTCGTGAGGGGTCTGTGGAGGATCTGCTGTTGACGGAGGCAGAGACCGACCATCCCGGGAAGTGCCGAGTCGCAGGAGTCGTTCTGGGTAGGTAGCAGCGGTCAGTGAGTCCCTTCCGCGGCTCGGCACCGTGAGCAACCTTCAGGGTCCGCATGCCAGGTTCACCAGCTAGAAAGTGGGGTTAGCCTACAGAGAAGACCGACTGCAGACCAAATCAGGTTAATATCTGCAAAAAATGCAATTGGGTCGATAACTGGATCAGTTAGGTACTGGGAGGCTACGTAGGTTCTATTCTGTTTCCTGTGGATTAGCGGTTCTAATCTCCACTCTGTGATGTGTTTGGTAGGAACAGGCTGCAGACATCGTATCCTTTTATTGGCAGGCTCAGGTTTTGTTGCCACTTGCTGGCCTGGCAAGCCAGCCTTTAAGGATCGTTAGCAAGAGTGGGTGTTCTGTGTGAGACGTAGAATACGAGGGGAATTACGGGGCTTCGTTGATGCTAAAATACACACATGCCTGAAAACTTGCTGTTTCAGGGGACGGGAGCAGAGTAAGTGCTGGGAGCGTCGTCCTGACCACCGGGACATTTTTGAGGGGAATGGTCGTCATGGGCCTGGACACGCACCCGGCCGGGCGGCTCGGAGACCAGCCGGCCATTGGGCTGGCGCGGACCTTGGAGAACCTGGGATTTGCTGTGGGTCGCCTGAAGACCGGGACGCCGCCGAGACTTGCCAAGGATACGATCGACTTCAGCCGCCTGGCGGAGCGCGCGGCCGACAACCCTCCCGTGCCCTTCAGCTTCCTCAGCGAGGCCGTGTGGATCAAGGTGGGGCAGCGCTCGCCACAGGCGCCTGTAGCTGGGCAGGAATCGGGGCAGTGCTCCGGGGACTCTCGTACTTGGAAGCAACCAGGGAGAAAGTGCCTAAACAGGTGCAGAGGAAACGGCATTTTCCCAAGAAAAGCTTAGGAAGTCAATAGTGTTCTTATGCAGTTAAGCAGCATGGAATTAAGTACTAGAAGGTAATTTGCCACACAGCATATAGGAATTTTAATCGCTTATTATAAGGGCATAAAAGTAATGTTGTTTGATCCTCAATGTTTGTAGAAGAGGTTTGGAAGACTGAAGTGCAGTGGTGCAATTTGAATGTTAGCCTGTTGCTTTTATGTTCAGAAGAAACAGTGAAATACTTTACACTGTTTCTGTTTGTTTTGAATTTTCCGTGTTAATTTTAGGGTTTGGAGAGATTTGCTTTATCTCCCCCAAACTCTTCTATTGTTGCACAATCAGCACTTAACCACACTTACTTCAGGCTTCAAGTTTCTGTGGTTAATTTGAATGCTGTGACTCCATCAGTTGCTTACTGAGAGTGTCCATCCTGTAGATAGGAACATGTCTAGATTATAACTTGAATCCTGGACTCCCAGGCTGTGTTTTCCGCTGGTTTTGGTCTGCTTTGGGGCACGTTGCTGAAGCTCCCCAGTTGTTGGAGATACAGTGTGTGTGTGATGGGTACAGTGATGCTACCCAGCTCCCAAGGAATTGAGAGCAGGTTGTCATGACAAGCCCGTGGAGATCCTCAGCGGAGCAGAGTTCTTCAGCAAGTGCGGAGCACTCATTGTGCTTGGATCAACTTAAGAGAGCTTTGACCAACTCTTTCAGCCAGAAGATCAGCTCCCCTGTTACCTGACCCACACCAGCCCCAAGGCTCAGCAGATTATCCTGGATAACCTCCACGTGAACGACCATGTGAAGGAGACAACAAAGGGGCCCCGGTGAGTAAGTGGCCTCATGCAGGGCGCTCAGTGTCATGAGCTGACAGCATATCTGAAACTGGCTGGATCTTCCCTGCTTTGCTCCTGGGAAGTTACGTTTTCTCCATGCCAGGTGGTGCTTATGGTTATTTCTTGTTGCAGATATTGTCCCTCTCTTGAATCTAAGGTTCTGCGCTTCCCAAACCGCCAGCACCAGGTGTGGCTGGAGCCTGAAGGCCTGGACTCCAATGTCATTTACCCGCAGGGCATGTCAATGACACTGCCACCTGAGCTCCAGGAGCAGGTGATCAGATCCACTCCGGGCTTGGAGAAAGCCGAGATGTTACAGCCAGGTGAGAGATAGGAGTAAGTCTGAATTTATTGGTTGTAATTGTTACCAGGCAGTAGAAATTAGCCTCTGCTTAGAGCATAACAAAACAAAGTAAATATGAAACAAAGTTAATTCCCAAAGTTAATTCCAGAGTTTTTTGCTTGATTGTTCTTAAATTGTAAGTAAAAATTGTTAACTTTAGTCACTCTGCGTGACGGAGTGCTTTCCTTGAGAAATAGGGACCCTCACAGTCTGTCCCATAGCATCTGTCTGTGTTTGGTACAGGCTATGGGGTACAATATGATTTCCTGGACCCGCGGCAGCTGACAGCTTCTCTCGAGTCCCGCCTTGTTCAGCGGCTCTTCTTTGCAGGACAGATAAATGGCACTACAGGCTATGAAGAAGCTGCAGCTCAGGTGGGCGAATCTGAGAGTACCTGAGAGATGCTGCCTTGGCGTTCAGCCTGGGTGTGCAGGCCTGTTAAACCCATGTTGTGCGTATGAGATATTATTACTTGTTACTGCAAGTTTCAGACTTGCCTAAAGTGTATTTACACTTTAGTATCTGCATCTTTAGTATTGCTGCTGATACTGAGATTGCAGTAAGAGAAGTAACTGTAAGAACTGCCAGATATTGCAGCCTGGAGACTGCGTGAGGGCTATCACTGAAAACACGTGGGAATGGTCTCTTGTCATGTCAGCAAAGTTCAAAAAGCTCTTTGGACCCCTGCAGTTACCACAGGGAAGAAACTGCCTAGACACGTTGCATTGGCTGCTGTGTTTCCCCAGGGCTCACAGCTCTCCAGGGCAGGCAGACTGGGGTTTTAGCTGTGAGGACGGCAATGCACGTTCTGTGCCTGCTCTCTGCAGGGCGTCATCGCCGGCATCAACGCTTGCCTCCGGGTTCGCGGCCGGCCCCCGTTCGTGGTGAGCCGCACCGAGGGCTACGTGGGCGTCCTCATCGACGACCTCACCACGCTGGGCACGCGCGAGCCCTACCGCATGTTCACCAGCCGCGTGGAGTTCCGCATGTCCCTGCGGCCCGACAACGCCGACGCCAGGCTCACTGTGAGAGGTGCGCCCCCGCGCCCGCCTCGGCTCTGAACACCCTGCCCGGCTCCGGGCAGACCCTCGTCTCACATGCTCCCTGTCTCCGCAGGTTTTAAGGAGGCTGGATTTGTGTCTCAGGAGCGCTATGATCGATCGGTTAAGATGAGGGCTGCTTTAGAGGATGGAATTGCAATGCTGAAGTCCCTTCAGTTCAGTATATCCAAGTGGTCCCAGTTAATACCAGAAGTTTCCATTAGCAGCAGTCGAAAGTCACCTCTCAGGTAAAGGTTACAGCATAAACTTCCTTCCCTGGCTTAAGCATGCTTTAGGAAATCTGTTCCAAAACTGATGCCTCTTGCCCATCTTGTTCCCTGAGGCTGTCAGGACTTACCTTGGGGACTCCAGCATGATCCCCTCCAGGGACTGATGCCTCTTTACCTATAGCAGCAGCAGAGTGCTGGTATTTCTCTTACACTGCATCTCCTGGCTTGACACTGTGTCCCAGCGTATACTGCCCTGGCCCAGGTGGTTCTTGCTGCCCATACTGAGAGTGCCACAGAATGGTGATGCTTTGTGACATTCCAGGCCAGCTGGGGACAGTGTCAGGACATCATGGCCCTTGCATCCTTTACCCATCCTCTGCTTCACCTCTCTCTTCATTCTAAGTCAGTGACTGAGACCTCACTGACTCATCTGCTTGAAAGGTTCCCTTTGATGCTGTCATATACTTAGTCTTACCTTGCTCTTCATCCTAAAGAGCCTTCCCCCAAGAACTGAACTCTTCCATGTAGGGAGGTGAGCTTTGCTCCGCAGTTGTTCAGGCTTATGCTGAGGTGTTTTAAGTTTAAGCTGGGAATAGCTGTAAATCTGTTAAGCAAGTGGGAATCCTTCATACAGTATAAACTTACTCTTGTTTTCCGCAGTGCCTTTGACGTCCTTCGGTATCCAGAGGTCAACATGGAGATTCTAGCAAGGGCTCTCCCAGAACCCCTGGGAAAGGTTGTTGAGTGGAGAGAACTGGCAGAGAGGTTGAAAATAGAAGGTAGGGTACAAGGGTCATGATCTTCTAATGAGATTTATGCAGGGTTTGTGCAGTAAGGGGGAGCCAGCCCATTAATTCCTCTGAATTCCCGTAGTTTCTTAATGGAGTGGGGTATTGTTACCAGAGGAGGCATCTGTTACCCTGCACCACAGCCCTACACAGGCACCACTGTTTCTCTTCTGCGGTGGGAAAGCAGTTACGTATCTGTGCTCACTGCTGGGTTTTTCCTCTTTACTCCTCCGCCAAAGAGACTGTCCTCTCCTGGAGTGAGAGAAAAGGCCTCAGTTCCTGTAATAAATTAAGGGGTGTGACTTCTTCCAAAGTAGTGGTGTCTGTGAAGCTCTTTAGCTGAAACCTTCCTGTAGATGTTTTCAGCAGTCCCACTGGAATTGTTCATTTCCTTCCAACACTTCCTGGAAATGGCCCGTTTGTGTGCTTGTCTATATCTGGTCCTTTTGTTTCCCTGATCCCCCATTCCAGCGGCTTATGAGTGGTGTGTAGCCAACCAGCAGCAGGAAATAGAGGAAGTGCGGCGAGATGAAGCCCTCCGACTGCCAGAGGGCCTGGATTATTTTGCCATTGATGCATCTCTGTCAGCAGAAGTGCGGGAGAAACTCGACCTCAATCGTCCCCAGACGGTAAGATGAACCCAAGCGAGACCCTTCCATGTCGTGTCAAGGGGTACGGAAGGGAGAGGAGACTGGGGAGAGGAAAATATGCTGGGTTTATTTAATTTCTCACTAGCTTACCTTGTTGCTGTTTCCACACAGATTGGTGCAGTCAGCCGCATCCCTGGAATTACACCAGCTGCTATTCTTAACCTGCTTAGATTTGTGAAGACCAATCACCAGCGTACAAAGAGAGTAGAAGTTTTGCCCCCGGCTGACAGGAAAGCCACTTCCCAAATGCAGATTCCAGCAGAGCTTTCTGAAGAAGAGCCAGAGAGTACCCTTGTTAAAGCACCGTTGTAGAAAAGCGCATCCGTCCTCCCACAATATGCGACTAGATCACCTTTGCTCATAAACCTGCTCCCAGAAGAGAAGCATGTTGGCTGGAGCTAAAGCAGCTGTATGTGTGTCCTCTGGTAGTGTCCCTGAGCAGAATGAAGGTGACAAACGTGTCAACTTTCCGTAAACACTCAGGAATCTGGTTACAGCCCAGCCCATGGTGTCACCAGTGCAAGTAAGAAGACATGGAAGTTCAAAATTCCGCTTATTTGGAAGCGAAGTCAGATAGTCAAGATGTGTTGGAAAGCGTCCTGACAGGCGGGTGTCTGGCTTGCTCGGTGTGACGTTTCAGATCCGTTCAGAACCCGCAGCTGCACAAAGTGATTTGGGCTAGAAAGCAGCTCCATTGACTTTGGTGCTCGCTTATAGCCGTGTCATGGCTACAATACCTAGTGTGTGATGTTAGCCAGTAGGAAAAACTTGGCTATGAGAGCGTGTGTGTGGCATGAATATCAAAGTTAACATAGCAGACTGTTTGAATGTAAACATTGTCACAGTTTTTTTTTTCCTTATTCTGCATTAAAATAAATCTAACTTGTCTTTAAACTGGCTGTAGAGCTTGGTTGTCTCTATTAGAAAAAAGATGTCACAGGTTTACTTTGTTACATAAGGGCAAAAATTTAAAAATGTGACTTTTAGAACCTATGCAATAATCAGAAGAGTGACTGGCATGTCCTAAAACTTTTACACTTCTCCCAGAAGTGATTTTTTTTCCAAACCTTACACAATACTTTTGCTTTAGTAGCTATTGCATCGAAGTGTACTTTATACGTAGATAAAACTTGACTTTTGGACTAATACAACTTTTTTAAAAAAATTGAATATGGATATATATGAATAAACTGCTGAAGATGAATGATACTTTGTCTAATACAGAGGCTGATAAAGGGTTTAATAGTGTTCAGAGCTAAGTGCAGCTTCAGGGTTGTTCTGCTCTGTCATGTCTTGCAGTCCAAAGGGCCTGGCTCTTCACTGTTGGCCCCACAGTGCTGTGGTCACGGAAAGGAGCAGCAAATCTCTGGTTTGGAGCAGCAGCGTGAAGCTCCGCGGGCAGGAAGGCTGTTCCTAGAGTCGGGAGCTGCTGTGGGGAGCACCAGGCGGCGCCACCCGGAGCAGGAGGCCAGGCAGCCACCGGGGCAGGAGGGCCAGGGCTGCGCAGGGCGCGTTGGGTGCCACCTCCGCGCACAGGAGCTGCCTCCAGATGGGATTCACATCAGGATGTGCCATGGAGGGAGGCCGAGTTCAGGCTGCCGCTGTGCAGCTGCTGGAGCCTTGCCTGGTTTAAGCGCTGTTCTCTCTGATGATCGTTATCTTGGTTAGAGTAATTTAAGAGCGTACTGCTCTCCAAACACACCTAATTTCTCTTTAAATACCCTCTGAATTGACTGGGCAAACAGGCTTGGGAACAAGTTTTGTTGGAAATATATTTATCTGCCATTTTGAAATCACGTTCCTGAGCTGTTTGGTGTGTCTTTGCCCCAGATGAGTGGTTCCTTCCCAGGCCCAAGAGGATGGGCAGAGCTCCTGCATCCATCTGGGGAACCACCTGCCTTGCTGAAGGCCTCTGCCTTAGCCGGGTGCTGGCTGCGTGGAGCTGGTTGTGTGGAGCCGAACAAGCTCCAGAGCTGCCTTTGTGCCACAGTGCTTCGGACAAGCTCACGTGTGTCCACCCCTTTGCACCTCTGACCTGCGCTCCTTTCAGCTTGGCTAGCTCAGGGAATCATTTCAAACTGGTGAGTCCTTGGTTTTGTGGGAAAAAAAGGCAGGGTCCCACAGTCAGTGCCCTGGAAATGCAGCTTCGCAGCTCCACAGAGTCCTGCTCCCTATGCCTCTCTAGGCCTCCAGCCTCCTCTCTGCCTATTCAGGAGAAGGTTTTGTGCTTCTATTTTTCTTCCTCGCATCATCATGCATTAACTCTGCATTCTGGTCATTTTTAATGTACCAAATTCCATACACATCTTCCATGCAGCTTTGACAGACTGGGAAGGAAGCCTCACTGAATTCTTTATCCTCTCACTTCTGTGAGAGATTGTGCAATCTTGGAATTGCTTCTCCTAGTTCTTTGTCTCCTCAGCAGCCATTTGACAGGAAAATCCTGCTTCCGATAATGTCTTTAACTGCAAAGCCCTTCACGCCCTGTTATAAAGGTAGGCAGAAACACAACTGTTCCTCAGTCTGTAGTGCTAAACATACTCCTGTCTGCACCACAAAGCCTTGGGGAAAAACCAAAGGGATGGCTGCCCTCTGCTCAGATGCCCTCCTGTAGAAAGGAGGGAGGCATTTGATTTTCTTTAGCACTTCAATGCTGTGCAGCTGTGGCTTGAGAGGGAGGAAGTGGGCAGGAAGTTACCTCTGGGGCAGAGCGCAGTCAGAGACACGTGGATGTGCTGCCTACCAAAAGGGCTTTCCCTAACAGCTATTGTCTCTGGTTTTCAGTGCAAAGCTTTTCTTCAGCTGCTGGTAAGCGCCTGTGTTAAGACTGGGCATTCTCCATTCACGTGTGGGGGCTAATGATCCTTCTATTTGCTGAGATGTAAAACCTGGCATGGGCACAAGTTTGAATGACATACGCTGTTTCACAGGTATTAGCAGTTTTGCCTAAGTAGGGCTTGTCATAATATTTTATGTTTGTTGAACTCTTCCTGTTTGAAAAGACTTTGAACTTTAAATGAAGTCATAGGTACAAATAAGTAGCTGCTCTATTTGTTTTCTTAAGAGAACTGAGCACAGAAATGCTAAACAATTTGCTGTAAATAGCGGGGGCAGGTGAGGACATTATGCTAGCGGTTTTTCACCACTGCCTGCCGGAGGCTCCTTACAGCGCCCGGGGTTGGGTTTGGAGCGAGGGCAGAGCGCGCTTGGAACCGCAGCGTCTCGGCGGGGCAGGCAGGCTGTGAAGGCCAGGAGGAGGAGCCCGTCCCTAGCAGGAGCACCCGCTTGCTCCCGCCAACCGCGCTTCATCCACCCGGGGCGCCCGGCGACCCTGCGGCAAGCGCGGCCTGAGGCGTCCCTGGCTCCCCGCACGCGCTCCGGCTGTCTGAGCCTTCCCTGCCTTAGTGCTGCTCTCCCTCCCATCCAAACACAGACCTAGTGATGAGAATGTTTCCTTAAGCTGAGTTTCCCCAGGTCTTTAGCTTTCTGCCTTGTACCATATTCGTCTTCCTTTCCTAATGCAGCTTCTCATTCTTACAGTATTTAAACACGTCCTGCCTGGTTTCCTCATAGGCTTTTCTGATTTTCCTTTTCCTGACAGGAAGATGAGGACCTTTATGCCAGCGGACCCTGTAAGCTGTGTCACTGCTGGTCAGACAGGCCTTGGAGCAACAGCAGTGCTTACTTAGCCCCTGTGCTATGTAGTTTTGCTCAGTGCTCTCTCCCAGGTACGCGTGTCCCTGAGATGAGTGTTCCCCTGGTGCTTGGCCCAGTAATGATCCCTGTTTCCAATCATTTGAAATGGTTGGGAGTTTATCTGCTTCAACACCTGCCTCCAGAGCGTAGTCCTCCGCTCAGTGACAGAAACCTTGATGTTGCCTTTTAGCAGAGGCAGGAGGAACATGGGGACCCCGTGAGGTGCTGGACTGGCAAGGACCGATCCTTCGGTGCCGGTCAGAGTCCTCCCAGGTGTTTGTTAGCCTCTTCGGGCATAGCTCCATGGGACTGTTTAGAGGGACATGTCCTTTTCTTGGACTAACAATTACTTGGCAGCCAGGACGTTAGTCTGGAAGGTGGGAGACTTGCACAGTAACTCCTGGTGTGAAACAGGTAGATAAGATTATTTTGATTTAACCATGGGATGCTTAAGGAAAAAAAAAAAAAAAAAAGATGGGTTTGTTCTCTTTTTAAACATTGAGCAGGCTTGTGTGCGTAGACCTGAGGAAAGGGATGGGGTATGTTCAGCTCCAAGGACTTCTAACTCCACAGGAGCCCAATGTAACTCCATGTGGTCCCACCTGAGACTTGGCCTCTGTGCAAAGTCCAATAGTGGCAAATCCTCTAGCTTAAAAAAATGGAGGTTCAGCCTCTTCATCCTGGCTGCAACCTCTTCATCCCTTATTTAGACTTAAAGTCTAGATAGTTTGATGGCTAGTGATGTCTCCTATGTAACTCCATGTGGTCCCACGCATGAAGCCTGAGACTTGGCCTCTGTGCAAAGAAGTCCAACAGTGGCAAATCTTCTAGCTTAAAAAAACAGAGGTTCAGCTTCTTCATCCTGGCTGCAACCTCTTCATCCCTTATTTAGACTTAAAGTCTAGATAGTTTGATGGCTAGTGATGTCTCCTCGGGGTGCTGAGCAGCGCCCCGCAGGCTTGAACATGCCCTCGTTATCTGCTTCCCCATCCGTGTCTTAATTAGAGCTGCCTCCTCTCCAGGAGCGGGTCTGCAGAGCTGAGAGGCAGCCAGGAGCCAGCTGCAAACTCCCCACGGGAACAAACTGCCTGGCACATCTCTCCGAAAGCCGCCGCCAGGACGAGAGGTGGATGAGGTGGAGGGTGAACACTCGTGTTCTCAGCACCCCAAGGAGGTCGGTTCCCGGCACCGCAGGGCATGGGTGAGCGCCTCCTCCTCTCCTCCTGAGGGAGCGGGCGCTGCTCGGGCTGGCCGGAGCGTGGGCAGGAGTGCGGGCAGCGGCTCCCCGGAGCTCGGCTGGGGACTGGGAGCACCGGTGGGAAAGCAGAGCTGGGCTGTGGGTTCCTGTCAGCCAGCTCCTCGGCTGCGGTTTTAGGTGCCTCCGTCGCTGTGAATCACCAGGCAACAACCTGTGCCGCAAGCTCAGGCCTTCCCCAGGGGCAGTTAGCGAGGCTGCAGCGCGCCTGGTCCCGCTCCCGCACCAGAGCCGCTGGGCCGCGGAGCGGGAAGGGGCCTTGCTGGATGCGGAGCCATCATTTGGAGCACTGTGGTCTCAATTTCTCTTTTGCTGTGCAATTAATGTGGAAATTCCTGGGATCTTTGCCCAGAAGGGATTTGGGGGGGATTACAATAGTAAGGAAGTGCTGGCAAAAGCATGGTGGAAAAGCTCTACTTTCACTTGGGGTTGTTATCCCCATCCCCCGAGCTCCCTGCCAACAGCTCCCCCCACCGCCCTCCAAAGAATTAGAGTTTTGCTGTCCATAAACAAAAGCACCTTGGCAACAGACTGCATAATGCTAATTATTATTACTAGAAATAAAAGACAAGCAGCAGCAGTAGGGATATAATTTTGCTTAAATTCATCTATTCTTTCTTTCCCTGGGAAATGCCATTTAAGTGCCTGTTTGTTTTACACAGAGACATCTCCAGTGCCAAATAAGTCTGCGCTTCTTTCTCCAAAATACCCTTGTGCTGTTAGCAGGGCCACAGCCCAGCTTATAAAATGAAATACTTGAAAGTAATTTGATTTTTCTTTTTCCTGTTTACTAAGGAACAAGCTTCAACTACAGTAACTGCTGATTTTTAATAAGTCTGGAATAACACAGCTTCAACTGCTAGTAATTGCAAACAAGAACAAGGAACCTTGTTAATTTATAAATGTGTCGGGGATTGTGTGAGTGTATATCACAGAATCATAGAATGCTTAAGGTTGGAAGGGACCTCTAGAGATCATCCAGTCCAACCCCCTGCACACGCAGGGTCACCCAGAGCACATGGCACAGGACTGCGTCCAAGCGGGTTTTGAAGATCTCCAGAGAAGGAGACTCCACAACCTCTCTGGGCAGCCTGTTCCAGTGCTCTTGAACTTTCATCATTATTTGCTGTTTTTTTTACAGAGTGGATTATAATAACCACATATGCAGGTCAGGAACCATTATTGCAACATCTGTGCTCAGGAGATTGAATTACACATTTGCAGAATAATATGTCCCAAACAGAAATAGAGATTAGAATAGAGAAACATGATTAATCAGAAAACAACATACTAGTATTAAGGGAATCATGACAGGTACGTAAGTTTTTTTATATATATATTTATATATATATATATAATATATAAAAATATGAAAGAACGAATGTTTCTTAAGATGGTCCTAGCTGACTGCAGATGAGCAGAGTCTGAAACTTGCCTTTAAACAGCAGCTGGTTTTCAGCAAGCCTCTCAGCTCTCTCCCTTTCTTTCCTTCACTCCTGAAGAACCTCAGCGGTGCCATCGGATCACCCCGGTGCCGCCTGGCAGCGGGAGGATTTCCCTGGTGCCTCTGTATGTTTTTGGAATTGGGTTTATATGGGACTTGGTCTGCAGGTTTTGTTATAGCAATCTTGCCTGTTGAGCTTTCACTTGACAACTTTCAAGCTAAAAACAAACATCTTTTTAACTAATATGTTGACAGGTTAACATGTCACCCAGGCAGGATATAAAAGCTGACAAAATTGAGTTATGTTGTGTAAATATTTAATGCATAAAGGGCTAAAGACGAGTGGATATGCAGCCAGAAAAGTAATCTTTTTTTTTAAAGGACCTCGCTGTAATTAATTTTTGATATAGGAGTAGCCCGAGAGGCATAAACAGGATTCACAAAAGGCTGAATAAATAGTGTGTTTTGGAGACTGATGCAGTTTTTTCCCCCCCACCAGGCCTCTGCTTTGGCTCCCTCATGCCCTTCGTCCTCCTGAAGAGAAGCTTTTGGAGCCCTTTTGGAGCCTTCCGGGTGGGCAAAGAGAGCCCAGCAGAAGTGACGCTCGCCCAGCCCAGTGCTGTTCCCTGCAGTCCAGCTAATCCTGTGCAGCTTCCATTTAGCTTCTAATTAGCTGTCACCTAAGGGGGCTGCAATTTCTAAGGCCCCGCTCCTAAACACGGAGACATTTTTGGTGCAGTCGAACAACTTGCTGTAAAGTAAGGAAGGTCTGGATTCCCTTAACCTCAGCAGTAGTGATGCTGTTAGGAAGTGTTTTCAGTGCTGTTTTCCGTACAAGAGGGACGTGGTGCTTCTAGATAGGGTTCAGCGGAGAGCCATGAAGATGATTAAGGGACTGGAGCAGCTACTGTATGAGGAAAGACTAAGCGAGCTGGGCCTGTTTAGCCTGGAAAAGAGAAGACTGAGAGGAGATCTGATCAACACGTTCAAGTACCTGAGGGGTGATTGTAGGGAGGATGGGGCCAAACTCTTGGTGGTGGCCAGTGACAGGACAAGGGGTAATGGGTGTAAGTTGAAACACAGGAAGTTCCATCTCCATATGAGGAAGAACTTCTTCCTGTGAGGGTGGCAGAGCCCTGGAACAGGCTGCCCAGAGAGGTTGTGGAGTCTCCTTCTCTGGAGATCTTCCAAACCCGCCTGGATGCCACCCTGTGCCACGTGCTCTAGGTGTCCCTGCTGGAGCAGGGGGGTTGGACTAGATGATCTCTAGAGGTCCCTTCAAACCTCTACCATTCTGTGATTCTGTGAAGTGCCTTGAAAAGAGGGAGGGAAAAATCCCTGTCGGGGGGCTTTGGATTTATTAGGACAACAGCTACCTGGAGCAGAACCTCAGAGAAGGGGTGGCCGAAATGGGGCTGGGTTAGAAGCACGACTGATTAACAGGGTGAGCTGGAAGGTTGAACGAGCCTCGTGAGGCATTGGGCTGCACTGGACCTTGCAAGTGAATATACAGCAAAGCCAGGAGGAAAGAAGGCTGTGGGGCCAAGGGGCAGGTAAAAGGGCTCTAGCACATAGCTGCTTACACTAATTGTATTTTATTTATTTTTTAAAAAGGAAGTTTCAGCACTAATTCTGAGTTCCCAAACGCCAAGTAAGGGATTGATTTATTCTGCAAACTTGGCACCAAGAGACCCTCCTCAACCACACTCATCCCCAGCTAACGCAGCAGTGACTGCTTCTTGCCAGTCACATGCAGCACATGAGGAGCTCGAAGGACAGGCTCGTTTAGCGAAACCAGCACATTCCTGCCCAGGAGTGTGCAGAAAGCTCTCCCCGCCTCCCCAAACCTCCTCTGGGCCCTGCATAAATATAGAAGTAGGGAATGAAAACCCAATGAGCTACATTTTTGATAGAGACCAAATTAATACCATTCCCAACTAGATACTGAATTATTTAGCAGTAAGGAGGAAAAAGGATATTACCCTACAGTAGGAAGTTGCTAGTGTTATTCCTACAGGCAGTTTTTATCTTGATCAACTGTAATAAAAAAATAGGTATTATAACTCATCAATAATTCAAAACATGCAAAGCTAATTTGTCAATACATTTTGACATATTTTTAGCCAAGTATAATCAGAGTGAGTGAATTAATCTTTTGTCTGCCACTTCAGTAAATTAAAATATTCCAGAATTAATAGCCTTAGCAGGAGCTGGTTTGATAGAATCAAAATTTATTAGAGCCTTTTTCATCCAGCCTAAAATGTTCACACAGGTAAACAATCCTGAACAAGAAATTACTTGGTTGGGGTTGTTCCTGGCTGTGTAGCTCTGTTTCCCTACGAAGACAAAGGGTTTTAGGATGGGGACGTAGCCAGCTCTCTGCTAAGCCAGTGGCACCCACTTCATGGGTATTTCTGTGAACTTTTAAAAAAGCCCTGCAGGAGCCTCAAACATGCATTAATGTGCATTATAGGACAGTGCTAGAATAATGCGGGACAGCTGGGGAAGTTGAAGAAATGATCAGCCAGAAGTCAAATGCAGTTCTGAACTACTGAAGTAAATTTATTAGAATTAAGTTTGACCAAAGTAGTTTTAATCCCCAAGTTTTGTTTACAAAAGTCTTAACAGTTCCTCTGCTAATAAAAGAACCAAGACGACATTGTGTTAGTGCACAGAAAGCAACACTATCCTACAATAGTAAAAATAATGCAGAACTGATGTAAAAATGAGCTTTTGAATAATTCAAAGCAATCATTAGTCTTACAGGCAGAGACTTCTTGAGTATTCAAGTTGTGAGCTGGTTTACTCCCTCTTGCTCAAGGCTGAAATTTCCTCCATTCCCCAAAGACAGGCAGAAACTCCTCCCTCCCTCCTTTCTTTTTTAAAGTTTTTGACATTTACGTCTAATTTTTATGCCTGATGAGCTAGGAAATTTCCACCTCTCAGCTCGCGGCTTCCACATTCTGCGGTTTCCTCGGTTTGCAGCTTGTCAGGAGGAAATGGCCTCTCCACGTAAGCGCAGTCCTGCCGATCTCCCTCCCTGCCTGCCCTCCCGCTGAGCTGCTCCTCACGTATCTTAATCCCTGCCCGAGCTTTGCTTCGCCTCCAGGTTGCAGCTCCCATCGGTTTCTCATTACCAGCTACTTCCCAATGTGTAACAGCACAGGAACTCCCATCTTAAGACTACAGTGTCCAAAGAAAACAAAGGAGCTGCAAGGGACTCGTAACCAGATACTGCCCTTTTGTGCGGTGCCGATTTCTTACTCGCCCTCGGAGACTGAAATTTGCCTTCAACAGGAGTATCGGCCAGGCTTTAAACGGCCATGGAGCTGCACTGAAGATGCAATTAGGCAAAAACTACTTTTCCTTTCATCCCAAATACTTTGTTTGTTTGTTTACATAGATGAACTGATTTACTGGGGCAGGGAAGGAGTCTTTTGGCAAAGTCAGTAGCTGTTTAACTGAAAAACTATGTGAAAATTCAGCAAAAGATTCATTCTCTTCTATTATGACAAACGTATCTATGGTTTTAAATTATGAGCTTCTTGTTGTCTTAGGGATACCAAGCCTTCATAACACATTAAGTATCCTCAAACGTTTATTAAATTCCATCACCTCCACCACTCAAGGTAACATTACAGGAATGGTGGCAGTTCCTAGGAACAACTGAGGAGAGAAACAAACATGAGCAGCAGAGGGCTTTGCTTTGGAAAAGGTGCATTACAGATAATAAACCCCTGGTATCACAGAGCAGTAACTCTTCAGAAACACATTTTTTCAGTACTAAATGTGGGGAGGCTGTGGGGAAGCTCTATTAAAAGGGTAATAAAACTGCAATCACTGAGCAAGCAACATATGCTAGTTAGTTGTTAACTGCTCCTCTCCATTTATCAACCCAAACTTAAGTCTTTAATTGCATTCCCAAACCCTCATTATTGTACCTGGCCTTCCTACACCCCGTTGTTTTCCTTGCAGACGATTATTCACCTAGACATCAGTAATATTCTGTTGACTCTCCAGTTACCCCGTTCCACTTGAACTGATTGCCCCTGATCCTAAGCTTTAGCTGCATTATTAGGCCCACCACTCGCAGCCCTGCCACACAGCCTCAACTCCCCCTCCCAGGAGCTGCTTATCACACTGCTCCGGGGAAGGCACCACGCAGGTTCCAGCCACACAACCCGGGAACATCCTTCACCCGGAGGTGGGTTCCCAAATTCCAAAGGGGACAGGCAGAAACAGCATCCTGCTGGATAGCAGCGAATGAAGCAGCTACAGTAGCTACTTCTCAACTTTGTTCTCAGAAACACAGGAAGATGCCACAATGGTGGGTCAGAGATGGCCTGAGAAGCATTACTTATGTGCATGTGTATATATATATATTTTGTAATTTAGCTATTAAATGCTGCATTTTAGATGTTTTTTCTAGTGTTTTATCTCTGAAGATCTACAAGCCAGTTTACCAGTTTCCTGGAAAAGAAATCCAACAATTAGAAAAATGTAGGTACGAGAGTAATGTGAAACTTAACACTTGGATAGGTCTTTCCAACATTAGATGTGTTTATCTCCCTGTCATCTCCTCTTCACCAACACTGAATATCCTTTGTTTGCTCAATGTATCATACCACAATTGTGACCTGGAACCGATTATTATCCAATTTAACAGACATCTTTAAGGAAGAAAGCACCACAAAAGTGAAATTACTTAAAGCTTAAATGCAGTTAAAAAGATTAATCTGCAGCCAAGTTTCACTCTGCTTTTTGAAAACCACTAATCTGCAATTTTTCCCAGTTTCTGAGCACACTTAAGGCATAGTTATCCTTCTGTATCCCGCACTGACTACTCAGATTTTTTATGAGGTTAGCACTAATCCAAAGAACACACAGACGTAGCATTGAACTTTGTTTTAATGGTCTCAAATTCTGTGACAGATTTTTGGTCAAGTTTCCATTTTAAAAAATTTATCGAATTTTTTTAAAGACTAATAACTTAAACTGCCACGAAACAAATGGTCCACAAACATTCCTTTCCTTCTGAAGCTTTTACGATGCATTGTAATCATTAACCAGTCTTTTACTATTAAACTTAAATGGCCAATTGAGACAAACAGTTCTGAGACCGTTCTTCCACCACTGATTAAGACTGAGGTGGCAGCTGATGTACAGAATTTTCATTTAGCCTTCTGGGCCTTCTGGGCAGACTTTGTGACCTTGCCAGCTCCGCCAGCCTTCTTGTCAACTGCCTTGATGACACCAACAGCGACCGTCTGTCTCATGTCACGCACGGCAAAACGACCTGGAAACAAAAAAATGTTTTTTAACTGGAAACAAAAAAAAATGCTTTTAAACTTTTGCCTAGTGTCACATTCCCAGAGTGTTATCTGCGCAGCTCCCTGGTGTAAGGGAGCACAAACTCCTGCAGAACTGTTAACCTGCCGAAGGGTCTAGGCATTACCCATCCTATTTAAGATTTGGTCTGATTTCTAAGTTTCTATGAGTTAGCATCTTTCAATCCCTGTTCTGTAAAATGCAGAACAGAGTGCTTTCCCATCCTAGAAATCCAAGAGTGAATTCTCTTTAAGTCAGTATTTGACACGCTAGTGGATCCCTTACCCAGAGGAGGATAATCGGAGAAGCTCTCAACACACATAGGTTTGCCAGGGATCATATCAACGATGGCAGCATCTCCAGATTTCAGGAATTTCGGGCCATCCTCCAGCTTCTTGCCAGAACGACGATCAATCTTCTCTTTGAGCTCAGCAAACTTGCAAGCAATGTGAGCAGTATGGCAATCCAGCACAGGGGCGTAGCCAGCGCTGATTTGGCCAGGGTGGTTCAGGATAATAACCTAGAGAAAAATCAGGAAAAGCTCCAGTTAACCTGAGGTACTTTGGAAAGCTCTTCCATGGACTTGCTCAAAGCACATGCCTCAACAAACAGGCCCCTGTCACTTCTCAGCTAAGTCTACTGTAAGGAGGAGAAGATGCTCCTCTTTCACAGTCCAAAGCTACGTTTCAAGCCTTCTCAAACAGCTGCCGGGGTTACCTGTGCAGTGAAGCCAGCGGCTTCCATCGGAGGATCATTCTTGCTGTCACCAGCAACGTTACCACGGCGAACATCTTTCACAGACACGTTCTTAACGTTGAAACCAACGTTATCCCCAGGCAGAGCTTCGCTCAGGGCTTCGTGGTGCATCTCAACAGATTTCACTTCAGTTGTAACATTCACAGGGGCAAACGTCACCACCATGCCTGGCTTCAGAACACCAGTTTCCACACGGCCAACTGGCACGGTACCAATGCCTGTAAGAGAGACGTGACTTTGGTCATTCGGCTCAGTGAATGAGCACCCCCGCAGAAATAAGAGAACACTTCAGACCGATCTCTACACTTCCCGCAGCCTTCAGGCAAACAAATCCCTTTGTCCCATCTATTCTGCGCTGCTTTCTTGCTGGCAGCACAACACAAGAATACACACCGCCAATTTTGTAGACGTCTTGAAGAGGCAGACGCAGAGGTTTGTCAGTTGGACGAGTTGGGGGCAGGATGCAGTCCAAAGCTTCAAGGAGGGTGGTTCCGCTGGCATTGCCATCCTTCCGGGTAACCTTCCATCCCTTGAACCAGGGCATCTGCAACAAAACGGGCACAAATTACCCCTGGGCTTCAATAGCACAACACTAAGATAGACCAAGCGGCTTATTTTAGTATTGTCTCACATGAGTACTACAGAACTGTAATTTGTCAAGCAGTGCAACTTGATTTCAACCTACAAAGTGAAATCTACCTCAACATCTACAAAGTGCATTTAAGCTTATCAGAATATGTGCTTGCTTTACCCTTGCACAAACTAGTAAGATTACAAAGAAATTAAGTTCCTAATATCGATGAAACCTACGTTAGAGCTGGGCTCCAACATGTTGTCTCCATTCCAACCAGAAATTGGCACAAAAGCTACAGTGTCTGGGTTGTAGCCGATTTTCTTGATGTAAGTGCTGACTTCCTTGACAATTTCCTCGTATCTCTTCTGGCTGTAGGGTGGCTCGGTGGAATCCATCTTGTTAACACCAACGATGAGCTGTTTTACACCCAGTGTGTAGGCCAGAAGGGCGTGCTCACGGGTCTGCCCGTTCTTGGAAATACCAGCCTCAAACTCACCAACACCAGCAGCAACGATCAGGACAGCACAGTCAGCCTTTGAAAAGCAAGAAGGGGAAAAGAAAGATTCTCATTAATATACACTTGTTAGAAACTTACATATATGTTAACATACTTAAAAAAAACTTCTCCTCCACTCCTAAAATCCCTAGTTCTACGCACATACCTGAGAAGTTCCAGTAATCATGTTCTTAATGAAGTCTCTGTGTCCAGGAGCGTCAATGATGGTGACATAGTACTTGCTTGTTTCGAATTTCCACAGGGAAATATCAATAGTAATACCACGCTCACGTTCAGCTTTCAGCTTGTCCAAGACCCAGGCATATTTAAAGGAACCTTTGCCCATCTACAAACAAAGAAAATAAGAATCAGTACTTTTTATACTTTAGCCTAGTTCAGAAAAAAAATCATTAAGTTGACAGTGAGTAAAGGGCAAAAATCTAAAAATAATTGTAACCTATGCTGAAGGAAGTCGTTGCTTGCAGAACTCTGGCCTAGGTTCATCTGGCACCACTAGTGACAGATGCCAATTTGTTTTCTGTTATTTAACCTGTTGACACTTTAGCCCTCTTGACAGCTTGTTAGCGGTACTAACACATTACAAGTAAAACCCTGTTAAGCTAAGCTCCCCTATCAAGTGTCCTCCAGAAATTTTGCTTTTCCTAGTAATGCAATCCCTGCCACGATTATCATTTGAACTGCTTCTTGTACAAAGTTTAGTATTTTTTTACTTTGTAAAATATGTTTTTAAGACCTACCCTCCAAAATTACAGAGAAATACCAAAAAAAAAATTGTTAAGACAAGTTATCAGTCTACAAACTATAGTCCTGAAATCCAGGTGCACTTGGATACCTTTTCATTTTATCCCCAACTAAATGTACAGAAAAACTCAAAGTGCTGGGAGCTCCACCCCAATCCCAATCCCAGACTACCATTATCATACAGGTGTTGCTTTGGCCTGCCTTTCCGCTCCCCTCACTTCGCCATTAACTCTACCACCCTATGCCAGAAGAGAAGGATTTGTGCTTAGCCAACTTGACGGTTCAGGCTCAGCAAGTACAAATACTACCACTTCTCCTACTATGGGCACCATTCCAACCCAATTGCCTCCTTGCGACCGCAGAACAGTCAATCTGCATTTTTTCAGCTTAAGTCTTATAACCGAGTCTCTTTCCCAAGCCACACTGCCTTGGAACTCTGCAGGCTGCCCGAGGCCCACCAACCTCAGCAGCTTCCTTCTCGAACTTCTCAATGGTCCTCTTGTCGATGCCACCGCACTTGTAGATGAGGTGGCCGGTGGTGGTGGACTTGCCGGAGTCGACGTGGCCGATGACGACGATGTTGATGTGGGTCTTCTCCTTTCCCATGGTGGATGGCTAGTGAATTTCTTTCTTTCCGGCAAAAGAGGAGCGACACCTGGAAGCCGCCAAGGGCGCGAGCAGAGGCGGGACTGAGCAGGGCGCGGAGCAGCGGCCGCGCGGGCGGAAGGGGGCACTAGACC
>NW_010579562.1:951767-977056 GCF_000705375.1 Tinamus guttatus
GGGCCGAGCCCCCTTCCTGCCGCGAACTACGTGTGCGGCGCCGGCACGTGGGGAAAGAAAGAAAAGGCGGAAAGGGGCAGGGAGCCCAGCGCCAGCACAGGCCGAGGGAGGAGCAGAGGCTCTGGAGCAGCCCCAGGCCGCTTCGCGGGGGGCTCACCGGAGAGGGGGGTGAGAAAGGTCGTTTGCACCCGCGCGGTTCCTGAACTCACCTGAACGCGCCCAGACGTGGGGCAGGCGCTGGGCTGCGAGCGGCCCTCGAGCTCAGGGTAGTGCAGGGTGCCCGGGAACAGAGGTGGGAGAGCAGGAGGGCAGGGCCCCGCCGTACGTGGGAACAGGAACCTGCATCACGGGGCTTCTTAGAAAGATTGCCCTTTTTTTGGTGGGGGGACACGATGTAGCACCTGTCACCATGTGGCTAGGGTAAGGCTTTTGCCCAACATGTCAGTCAGGACGCATACAGACCCGAAGAGAGGACACATTGAAATAGAAAGGCATGTGCACATTGAACATACACAACTTCACTACAAGAAACTGAGTTGCACCAAGTGCTCTCACACCATTTTTTTCCACGTATCAAAATTCATTAACGGGAGAGCCACTGAAGGGCCTGATGCCCCGAGCAGCTCCTCACGATTCCAACGGATGGAGTTGTCTTCTGGTTCACTCACTCCGAAACGATGCAAGAAAACCCACTACATACTCGCATCTCATCTCTATTAAACAGAGATTAAATAAAAGAGACAATCATTTTCCCCTGTGTTCCTTTAAAAAGATGGTGCCCGTGAAGAAAAAAAGAAAAATAATCCCGCACCTTCCCCACAACTCCCCTCTCCCCGCCAAAAAACAAAACTAAACCAAAACAAAAATCCACCTTATGCATCAAAACTCTCCCTGTTTCCCAACTTGAAATAGACCCAGCATCAAATTCACCACAGGGGAGTAAGTTTAACACATCATGGAGTGCTCCAGAAGTGAAACGTGTCCATAATGTCTGGCATTTTTCCATATCCACAGCAAAAAGAAATCAAAGTGCTTTTTTTTTCCCCTTTAAGTTGCTATGTGTTAGCCTGTTGGGTCTAGAAAAGACTTTTTACACACACAGCACCTCAGCTTCACTGAGTAAAAGCCTGTAGAAAAGTTGTGATATTGTTAAACTAATTTTTTGGGAAAAGAATAAAGTTCTTTCTATTGATCTTGATTGTTTTTAGCAGGAAGTGGGGGTAGGAGCTAGTTCAGCTTTCTTCAGAAGTAACATTTAGGTGCAATAATGGAAGTAGTGAAGAAGTTTTATATGAATACTCAGTAACAGAAGGGGGAAGGGAAATAAATCACTTTTTTGAAACTTTTTTTTTAAAAAATTAAAAAGATACTTATAAAGTAATACAAAGCCTGATATAAAGACTGATGACAAAAGGGTAATACTTGGCAAGAAAGCTAAGCAGCATTTTTGGGGTCTCCTGTAAAGTGAAGACGGTTTATAAACACATCCTGAAAGCTCTTCTATCCAGGATGCTTTAAAGTTAGTTTCTAAAATAGGTATTTTAGTAGCAAGCATTTTTAATGGCCTGATCTGTCAAAGGATCCATTCTAATCAAAGGGTAGTTTAAAACTTTCAATGTGTAGTCAATGACGTTTGCTTCAGGGAGAGAAGAAAGGAATTATTTTACTGATTCCTTACAGAACCAATAATGAACTGTATTTTTAAACTTTAAATAGTTTTATTTCAGAAGTATTTTTTAAAAATGTAGCCCTTTGAAACTATGCTTTTTCTTAAAACAAGAATTTCTGTGGTAGCTATGTAACAAAGTCTGTTGAATTTGTTGGACAACCTTTTAACTATGGTCCTAATTCAAGTCTACAGCATTTTTCCCCCTCCATTTATTTAACTGAGCTTTCCTAAGGAATTTTATTATTTCCTCCTTAATCAGCCCAATGTATGCCTTTCCTCTCTCGACAACTAGCATGTCTTTCATTGTCCATTCTATTAGTGGAACATTCATATTACCAATCTTGCAAATATTTATACAGCTGGGGAGCTTTCAGATATATGAGTAGTCTCACAATTTAGTGGAAATTCATTCTGAAGGATCCTCTCAAACGGCTAACAGAGAGGCATTTACTGGATTAAATCCTGTATGCAAATAGCTGGATACATATTTCAGATTCTGTTCGTTAGACAAAACTATTCTTTGATACGAAAACTTTATGAGGAAAGTAAGATTTCGGAGGTCACCATGTTTCAGGCTTTGGAGCAGCACTTACAAAGTCCAGCCTGACCATTATTAGAAGGGTTTTGTTGGGGGTGAGGGGAAAGTTATTCATTCTCCCTTGATCGTGGTTGAGCCATACTGAAATAACTCAAAACTTAACAGGTTAGGTAATATAAATGTCTTGAACTAACTACTTTTGAAAGTTTTTGGTAGGAGTAGCCATTTTATATATATAAAAATAATATAAATTTAATTTAATAATTTAAATTATTAAATATAAATTATATACAAATTTTTATAAAATATAACTATATATAAACAAGTTAGCTGATGGACAGAAAAGACAACAGTACATACAATATACACATTTTAAGTTACAGCACAAAATAAAACCAGCCATCCTTGGAGGTTTTCAAGACCCAACTCAAAATCCCAACAACGAGGTCTGATCTCATAGCTGGATCTTGCTTTGCTTAGGAGATTGGACTAGAGACCTCCCGAGATCCTTTCCAACTTGAACTACTCTGTGATTCTGAGAAAGACTCTATTCATAGAAGATAAAACTCACACTGACAATGCGAAAAAAACCACACTTGTAAAAACAAGAAAGCAAAGCAACCCCCAGAAAACCTCTATCTAATGGAAGAAAGACAACAAAGGATTGAAAAAAATAAAGTAATAAATCACAAAGGATAAATTCTTAACACTACTACATACTTAAGTCCTATCAGAAACGGGGCTACACGCGTACACTATAGGACACACTTTCATTCCTATTAGACTCTTGACTCAGTCTGAGGCAGATGATTTCATCCCAAAGCACAAGGAATTTGACAAATTTAAAAGACACAGAATAGGGTCTTTTGTAGGAGGCATAAGAGTGGCCCTTGAGCTACTGAGAGTATTGCTGGGATGAATAAGCAGCTACAGGTCCAGAGGTTTCTGAATTACTTACCACGAGCCTCTTAAGAAGGTACCATTTCGCACAGAAGCCGTTGCCTGCAGGAAGGACCATGTCCTGCTTACAGCATTTCCAACGGGGAAGGACTATTGCTTGGAGGACGCCCTGCTGGAGGAAGGACTGACCTGGCTCCAGGCAAAGAGGTTATGAGACACATTGCTGAATGAAGGTGGAAGGGCTGAGGAGGTAACCACCGCTATTACGGAGAAGCAATATAATTTAATAAACTGTTTCGTGGTTTTGCTATAGCGTTTTGCAACGGCAAATAAGTCACTGTGTGGCATTTGCTCGTTTTCAGATTGGAAGCACATTCTTACTGCATCCCACATTTCAGGCACCCTAAATAAAGGTAGCTCATAGGCCCTTATAGGAGTTCAATACAACGAACATCCTGCAAGTGTGCGTAAAACAAGAAATAGTGCATTGTGCATAGGCATAACAGCAGCCACGGAGCACAAGTCCAGCGGGCTGCTTGTGAGAAGCAGCAATCTCACCGAGCAGTTTCACTCTTCTCAATTTACCCTAACCTCCTCTTCTAAAATTCCATCTTAACTCATTGCTTTCTTCTACTAAAAAGTCATTTTGCCCAGACCAACTTCATAATCCTTTCATTTTGATAAACCTGTGACGAAACCTCTAAACTGGATCTCAAATTGTCGCCCATTGGTTAATGGCCACACCACGTCGTGCAGGCCAAGTCACTTACAGCCCCGCTCAGATTGAGGATATACTTACACTTGACATCTATTCAGTGAATTTAGATTCTAGGCATATTTAAAAGTTTGGAAAGTTTTCAATTTAAAATATAAAGGTTTATATTAAAGCATATTTAAAAGTTTGGAAAGTTTTCAGTGAAGAACTGCGGCATAAATTTAGCTCTGGAAATGTACTTAGTTTTAACCCGTTCAATCTATTAAGCTTATTCAAAGGCAATTTGACTCAGCCTTCAGAAACCTACATGAGACAGAAAATCCTATAAAGGATGAATCATGAGCCTGGATACAGAGGCATAAAGAGATTCAATTGTTGGTAGTTAAATTAAGGCAGAGATATAAGCTAATTATTTAAAATTGGGAATGAACAATAGAATTAGCTTGCTAAAAAGCAGTATGCCAAAAGACCAAGAAAAGATTAATATTTAATTATGTGGAAAAAAAAGCAAACAAGCAAAAACTGATCTAGAATGGGGGACAGAAGGACATAGGAAAGGCCATTCACCTAAAATTATGCCTTTGCTTTCAGCTAGCTGATCCTAATAGTTTCTCTGAAGTATTCAGACAGACAAAGCTACTGCAGCCCTGCTACTGATTATCTTTAAACAAACAAACAAACAAACACGGACACACAAACACCTCATAGAATAGAGAAGATTCCCCAACACTGGAAAAATACTCCTGATTTTTTCCACTGAAAATACTGAAACACTGAGAATGTTTCCAACACTGAAAATACTACTGGGAAAAAAAAAAAAAAAAGTTCCTGAATTAACAGGAGGGAGGAAAGAAAAGGAACAAAAAAAAGAAAAAACAAACAAAAAAGGACAAACAAAAAACCCACTATTTTTAGTATTTTTAAAAGATAATAGGTTGGTAAGTAACAGCCACATAGATTTGTTAGAGGCAGATCAGATCATGTCAAACTAATCATTATTACCATACCAGTGTAACAGGCCCGATAGGTAGGGGAAATGGGGATACCATTGAACTTGAGTGAAAATTTGACATTTTTGACATGCAAGTTGCATAGGCAACCTCAGCAAACTTTGTCTGGACAAAATAACAGGAACTCAAGAGACTAGTTTTAGAAAGATGTGAGTATGCTCAAAGTAATCGATTATAGCACTCTGGAAGGTTGTTCAAATTAGATTCTGTAGGCACAGACGTTATTCCATTGCGGAGTTATACAGTTACACATACTGACAAATACAATTTAAAGTTTTATACTGGAGGGGGCCTAAGCACTTCAGAGGTCAGGGATGGAATTCAGTGTAATGTAGACAATTGAAGAAATGGCCCAAAATAATTAGGAGATAAATCCAGATTAATATTTGTCCTTATTAAGGAAGAGCTGACTGCACAGGCAAAGGGGAACAAGTGGCTAACCCGCAGTCCTGCAGAAAGGGACCCGAGATTGCAGCAGATCCCAAACTGAACATAAGTCAACATTGTCGCGGTCTTGTGCAAAAAGCAAACAGCGAGATGTATAAACAGAGCTCCTGTAGGCGAGATACGGGAAGCAAACCTTCCTCCCTGCTCCGCACCGATTAAAACCTCTGCACGGATCTTTGCCCTGGTTTGGAACAACGTTTCAAAATGTGAAATCCAGCAGAAACAGGAACCCAGGAATTAAAAACAAGCCAGAAAGCATGGCTGATGATATTAATTCCATTATGCTTTTTTTATTATTATTATTTTATTTCTTTTTTTAAGCGTGATAAGGAGCTCTTCCCGGGACTTTAATGAGTTTACGTCAGCCAAAGGTCATTCCTATGAGTCATGCTAACCTCATCAGAACTGAAATCCATGAATGATATTTCAGGCACTGCTCATGTACCTCACCGGATAAATTCCATCTTCCACATCAACCGATCGGGCAAACACTACTGACAGCGGGGAGGAAGGGAAGCGCAGGACCCAGGAGGGAGTGGAATAGTCAGTTCCAGGCTGGAACCAAGGAGCGGTTACACTAGAAACCAATGGAAGGGAGAGGACATTTTATACCAGACGCTTCTCCTGCCACTACGTAAGGCCGGCCATGTCCAAACTGCCAGGAATGGGGTAGAATCCCGGCATCACCTTACAAAGCATTCGCTTCTGACTTCTTATCGAAAGCAAATGCTGGAGAACGTTTGGCTTCTCCAGCGCTTCCCAAACAGCAAGAAGAATGCTAAAAGCAGCGCGCGCTGCTTTCCCACAGGCACCTATCAACGAGGGGACCGTGTGGGAGGTCAGTCCCCACACGCTCCTCCTCAGCGTCCTCCCGGTAACGGCGCCTGTGGAAAACAGCGGCTGCGCGCCCAAGGGCAGCGGGCGGGAGCAGCGTTTCAGAGGTCGGCCGCTGCGTAGACTTCGTCCCCTTTAAACCGTGAGCGGCTGTTGAGTCAGCTCGCACGGCCCGAGCCGGGGCTGACGCGCCGGCCTGCCCGGCCCGCACAACTGGAGCGGGCGCAGGGGAGAGAGGGGACATGAACTACAGCCAGGGACACTCGAGCTCAGAGATGTGACTGCCCTGCAAGCCAGAAAATCAGTGAAACGCGTAAAAGAGCAGTACTGTTAAAACAACCACCAAAAAAAGAAGAACCCAACTGATCTGTAATAGTGAGGCCCACATTGCTGTCCTCTGCTGCCGGGAGCTGGAACTCTTCCTCTCTCGGCAGCAGACGCTGCTGAAGCTGCGCAGAGGAATGCGGAGAGCCCCTGCGTGTACGCAGGCAGTCTGCCGAGGTCTGACTCGGTTACTGGTGTCGTGTGTGGAGATGGCCTTCTTTAATCCTCACATTTAAAATGTAGAGCATGCTCTAAGTTTTTAATTCTGTACACTGCTTTAAATTTAGCAGAGATATTATTAAATAATCCCAGCCAGCTGTTTTCCATACATACTTGATCAGAGAGCCCTGTGTATGTACACTGTATTTCAGCAGTGCAGTAAGAAACATGCAGGAACATACACGAGCAACGGCCCCATCTCTCCCCCACCATCTGAACGGTCCCAGTATGTACGGGGGAGGGGAAATTGTCAAGGAATGCCTTTTTTTTTGGGGGGGGGAAGTAAATTTTAGATCCTTCTCTAAACCCAGTTCTGCAGAGTCATCAGAGATAAACTGCAGTATCACTATTTATGGAAAGTAGTGTTGTATAAGTTAATACAATTCCATTCAGTTCATAAAACTCTGTGGTGAGTCATGTTTCCCAGCAACATTTACACGCCCGTGTAAACTAAGGAAGCAGAAACTCTTGCTCACTTGCTTTCCCCTCTCCTTCTGGGATACTCCTCAGATGCATCATCCGCTAGCAGCGGTTCAGAACCACCTGATGGCAACTGCGGGGGGAGAAACCAGCCATAATGTGGAGAAGGGTACAGAAAGGCACAGACTCCTGTCAGGAAGAGTAATTAGCTACAGATGTAACCGCCTCTTTCTGCAAAAGCCTGAGTGGAATCAATTAAGACATACATGGTGGCTCCTTTTTCCTCCAGATTCAGTTTGGACTACAGCAAGAAACCTCAGAATATGAAAGAAAAAGAAAGGGTCCAAAATAAATTTTAAATTCCTAAATTGACCCCTTTGAACTTTCTTTCAATTACTCCATGCCAAAATGAAACCTAAGCAGATGTGAACCCCTGCCAGAAGGCTTGGTTTCCCCCCAGTTTGTCTGAATAGTGCATGCATTTGATGTAGTACAGTTGGAACAAGTGGAAGCAGTAGTTTGCCTTAAAAAAAAAAAAAAAAAGGGGGAAGGGGGGGCGCAAGTTTTCCACTGAATTACCTAGCTGATCCAATTAACTTCTTTTCATTTTCTTGGTATATACATGCTCAACACCTGCTAATGGGGATGGGCCTTAAAGTAGAAAATACGCAGCTACCTACTGATCTAACAACAGCAATATACAAGTCATGAGATACATTTTGTTTACCTTTGACTCCATTCATTCTTCTAATGATGTTGAAAGCAAGTATTAATTACAGAAGAGCTTGAGTTTTAGTTTCACTGAATTTTGTTTACAGGCTTTTAAAGTGTCATTCACTACCGTGTTTGTCTTAGCATTTCACAGTGGTTCAGCCAATCCATATACTATTTTAGCAACACTTTACAATATATTATGTTCTCGAGCAACTTTTTTTTTTTTAATATATTAACTGAACATTTTATATCAGTGTTTTTCTCCCTCTGAGTCATACACCTTTTGATATCCAGTAAATCCCTAAAACAGATCCTGAGGAAAAAAAATAATAATAATTACTGCACAAGAGAGAACAGTGACTTTTTTTGGATCACAGGACCAGCTACCTCAGGGCTTCTTTAAAAACAAAACAATGAGCAATAATCTGTGCTGTGGCTTTGGAATAGTGATTTCAGCAAAACCAGCAACATTTCCAACTGTTGCTGATGCATCTTTCAGTGTCTCCCAAAATAACAGCAATGAAGCATCTCTGGTGCTTTCTCTCTGTCCAGGCTCTGAGAAAAAGCACGCAGGGGGCAATGTGGGCAGCTGCAGCAGCACCTCCAGCAGCCAGGCCACTATAGGATGCGGACACCTCTCCCCAAAGCTACCCATTTGCAAATGGCATCAGAACAGTCTTTTTTTTTATTATTATTATTATTTTTAAGCACAGTTTGTAAAGCTCGAAACCTATTCTTACTCCACAGATTAGCAGAGTTATTCAGCATAACAAACTGGCATAACGTCATCTTATCATCTTATGTTTGTTGTAAGGTATTGGTAATTGGTGGTATTTCAACCTCAGAGTTACAGGTCTCTGTGAACCTTAAGTACCTTCATGATTTTAAACACAGAATAACAAAAAGAAAAGCTAAATGGCCAGATCCAAAGCACTCAAGTACCCCAAGTACTTAATGTGCAAGTCTCAATGTGCCTAAATGCAAACAGGAACTCTTGTAAATTCCTGTTGTCTGATCCTTTGCAATGCTTATTTTTAGGATAAAGTGACCAGGAATCACAGGTAGAGGCTAGTTTTTCTGGTTAAACTCTTTGTACCTCAGAGAGTTGCAGTCTTTAGATTACAGCTCCTTCCTCGCAGCATTACACTGGTACTGCTCTAGACATGGTTCAGTGGCACCTGACAGGGAGCCTTCTCACCTGCGTTCATATTGATTTTGGGTAGGGATGGCTGAGCCCATTCTGTGACATTTAACTGAATTTTCTGAAGCCACAGAGTTCTCACTTTCACTCTGATTTTCTTTTTTCTCTAAATCACTGCACAACCTGGATGTTTACAATAACACTTAAGTTTGCTTGAACTTGTAGCCACTGCTTAATAGGGAGTCTCTTTAATATGCACACAAAAAGTAGGATGTACCATTTAAAAATAAGTTACTTTCATATATTTTTGTCTTTGGACAAATTATGTTGTAAAGCTAGAAGTTCTTGTCTTTCCCTTCTTATTCGTAATGAAATTATCATAAATTCTGCTGAATGAAGATGCAATGAACTGAGATAAAGGATGAGAAGAGTCAAGTATCAAATAGCTCATGCTTTCTAAATTCCCTTCATTTAAGTAACAGCTGCCAAATATTACAGAAAGAAGCAGCAGTGAAATTGAATGATTCGCATTTTTATAAGCATGGCATGTGGTAAAAATGCTATGTCCTTTTAAATATGTTCACTTGAAAGGCATTTTGTAGCCACTTGTGGAGCTCCTCTGGTCCTGACTGCCTCATAGATGTTTGCAGTTTGTTCCATTTTACAGTGAGGAGATGCAAAAAGCACAACTCCACACAAAACCAAAATTAATTACAAAACCCTTCATTCTTCCTATGAAAAGACAAGCTCATAGTTGCTCATCTGCTTCGGGCATGCTGATGAGGACAGCTAACAGCATTGCCCAAAACATGGTGTTGCTAAGAAACTCATCAAGTGCTGTGGGTCCACAGACTTTCTTCTTATGCAAACACAGAATAAAATATAATAAAAAAGAAAAAACACACATTGTGCAGAGGGGAGGAAATACAGCTCTTAAGTAGCAAACACCAAAGCAAATCCACAGTAACTGCTGTGATCCAAGATCTGCAACAGGCTCTGACCTTGTTCTGTCCCACACTACATGCAGAGATGACTTGCCTTGTGGGGTTCCTAGCTAGATTTCTTACTTGATGTCTCAGAAATTGTGTTGCCACAGTGGCAAATGGCACGAGAATTGTGTTGCTTTCCCCATGGGGGCCAGTCTATCCTGCAGTTCTCAAGTACTAAAAATTAGTCCAGCTACCATTCAAGTACTAGTGGAACTGGTTTTCAAGGCTTGCTAAGGTAAGCCATAGTGATTAAGTAGGATAGCCTGATTTATAATACTGTATTTCTTACAGCATGCTAGGCAGGTCTCAGCTGGGAAGTACCCTTGTGGGAAGTACCCACAAGGTTTTTTTTTAAAAAATAAATAAATAAATAAATAAATAAATCACCGTTCCTAAGAGCCTTAGTATGCAGTTCTCCATCACTGTGTGGCAAGCATGTATCAGAGACTTCAAATTAAACACAAAAGAAAGCCCCAAAGGATGAACTATAAAGCAGGCCTCATACTATTGCAATTAGAGATGCAAGACAATTATCAGTATAGCATCTCTTGTGGTTTGTCTGTAGCATGCAGTTTTTACCGTGGTATAATACTTGTTGAGAATGTGAGAGAATAGGAACTGCAGAATTAGGTGCAAAACAAGCAAAAGAGTTAATATACACGAAGTAGAGCCTCCTAAGCCCATGTTTTCAGTCAGACAAAAGAGAACAAGAAAGCAAAACAGCAGCAAGGTCTGCTTATCAGGAAGTTGCTGATTTCAGTGAAAGTGAGATGTAAACACAGAGCCAAGCATGGGTGTAGCTATTATAAGCTTTTCACCTTCATAGCTCAGGGAAATAAAATAATAGGAAGCTTCACCTCCAACAGATGAGGAAAATTAACTATGAGAAATTCATCTCTTGGCCTTGAAAGTCATAAATACACAGAAACCTTACAGATAACTCACCTCCCTTGGGAACTGCTCTGAGCAGCCCTGCCTGCCCCTCACCATCCACAGAACACTCCATCTTTTCATTTCCTTCTCCTTGCTGAGCAAGGCTGTAATCTGTTGTACCTGCTGCCTTCTAACAGTTTACACTTTCATCACTGATTTTTATTTTAAAAGAACTTACTGAGGAGAGTTGTTTTTACAAATATTGAAATAAAAAGCCTAGCTGCAATGTGTGGATTTTTACTAATTATGTAAAGTCAAATAATTAATTCGTATACTGCATAGGAAAATCAAGAATTTGAGCACTGTTCTCCTTTTCAAAATAGTGAGCAGAATTAGACAATCCAAGTGACTGGAAATCACTTTAAATGATTGGCAATCATTTAACCAAAAACAACTGGAATCACACTAGTATTCTTAACAAGCCCATCATTCTTAACTTTGCTTATATATAAAAAGTCCAAAGGGGATTTTAAGCACACAGCTGAAAATGTGCTTGTCAAATGCTTTTGCTGGAGCAAGTGTTACTAGCTGGCTGTAATCCCTTCCCCGCGCCACTAGATACTGTGGTTGCAGTGCTTCCGCTTTCAGAGACACCCTTTGTGCCTTCTAAATAAATAAATAAAACCAATCCCGTGTTTCGCTGTTGGCTCCCCTCCCGCACTGCCTCTTTTCTAGGTGCAGTGGAAGCAAGCGTGCGTTCACCCTCACGACTGGGCAGCCTGGAGCTGAAATCACACCGCACCGCGAACCTGGTGGAGGTGACGCTGACCTCTGGAGAGTCCTTGCAGGGTACGTGTGTTCTGAAGAGCGGCAAGTCGCGCTCAGGACTCGCTCCCTCAGTAACACAATACAGTGCCGATCTATCTGTGAGGCGTCTGAAGTCACCCAGAGGGAAAGCAGGGGGGACACAGGCTAACTACTCGTACTTTGTTATGAAACCATTAATATTTCACCAGCCAAAACATTGTGCCTACGTAGTTCAGCTCACTTTGCACTCAAGAGTCAGGCCTCTCCTCAAAGCTTTGCAGAGCTCCCTCTGGGCCTCTCTCCTCTGGAGCATGGAAATAGGGGTCAGAGTTCAGCCTGAAGCCATTTTCATTTAAAGCAAAGGCTCTGGGACACAATTACAGCTGGAGGCAGCGATTTCAAATAACTGCTTGGGGCTGGAGAGACCCCGAATAATAGTTTGTAGCACACCCGAGGCCTATTTGGGAAGGTTTGGAACCTTCGGGAGTAATTCCCAGACCAAGTGCAGATTAAATATATGAAAACATGTAATCTTGATTGAGCTGGTAGTTTGACTTGTTGATCTGGAGATTCTGAATGATCAGCATTTTAGCTGTCTGTGTGCTAAGCGAAAGCCCTTTCCATCCAAGTGCCTTGGATTCTTGCACCGCCTTGCCCGTGTTGTCATGTCAGGCTCCCCTTGCCCTCGTGGGGTGAAGCGCCACGCGGGGCGGCCGCTGGGAGAGGGGCGCAGGCAGCGCGGGGCCCTGCTGCTGCGCGGGGCTGGCCTGGCTCTGCATGGCTGCGGAGCACACACCAGCTCAGCGGTGCCAAATCCCGCTTTTGTGTCGCCTCCGGGCGGGAATCGCTGCCAGCGGCCGCCTCCTGGCTGGGGAGGAGGGACAAAGCGCACACAGCACCGCGGGTCACGCTCTCACACTCCATGACTCAGCTCAGAAGAGGCCAGTCAAAGGCAGCCTCCTCAGGACAACGCAACGACGGGCACTGCCCTAACCATCTGCCTGTGCAAGCTGGTGTCTGTAAGAGGAAACCAGCAGAGAAGTTTGTTTCCACCTGAAGGTGTGTTTGTACAGGTCAATGACACCAAAACATCCACCTAGGCTTCTAAGCAACACACATCGCACTAAGATTACATTGAGCAGGAGCAGAGAGCTGGATTTCCATTGGGATTTTGTCTGGTCTGTTTTGTTGCACTGGATCCTCAGCCAGAAGTGAAGCCAGCTGGTGCTTATAATTAAGTTTCAGTAACTCACACTGGTTGCTTGTGTTTTGGCCACTGTTTTCATACAGTTGGCATTTCAGTGGTCAGAAGCAGCCTTTGAAGTTTGTTCTGTTAGGAGAGGATATGGGGGAGAAATCACAGCTCCTGCAGCTCGTTATTTCAGTCTGTGCTCAGGCTGATTGAACAAGACTGCTGGGGGCTGATTTTGCACAGCATGCCTCAGAGAAAGCAAATACTTTGCATATGTTGCCATATTCTCTGTGCTCAAAGTTAGTGATATCTATTACATCTAGGCATGAGCTAACGTATTTTGCACATTTTGGCTGTGGTAGTCAAAAACTCAGCTGCTGTCCACATATGTCCATTTTTCCATATTAAAGCTCTTTGGTTCCTAAGATTCAGCTACTGCCTGCACACATGCAGCTACTCAAACCTTCAATACATACCTTTTTGCCCGTGACAAAGTGATCTAGGCTGAATTCCACCCTCTGCCTGTGGGAATTCAAACCCACCTCTCCCATGGCAGGGAGAGGCCATGTCTCTCCTTAAGAGAGCTATGGTTCTCACACTGCAATGAGGTGTTTCACCCATTACATGTGGCAATACAGCTTTGCCCCACACCATCTCCTTTGCAGACTGGGTTTAGGTCATACTAGAGCAAAAGACTCAAACAGATGCTCAGCTGTCTGTTGCTGCTGCAAATACTCTTTGTATCAGCAGGACTCTCGAGTGCAAAGAGATTAAACAAACATCCAATACCTGTATGGATATTATTCAACAATCTTTTCCCTCTCTACTGCTATGTAGATCTTTTATTTTCCCATTTTCTTAACCTTCAACACTGCAGAGGTGTGTAGCAATTTTATCAGCTATGTATTATTGTCAAACATCTTTTAGAAATATTTTGATTTTTCTTTCATTTCGAACACCTTGTAAGCTTAATCAGAGGCCCTTTTCATAACAAAATATTAGCAAACATAACACTCCAGGAAGGAGTTTCTGAAATATATGCACATCAGTCTGAAATAAAAAAGAGGACTGAACTAATGAAAAAAAATCAGGACAAGTTTTCCATTTCTATAACCTTCAATCAGGCCTGCCAACTGCAGAAGCAGTGCTCAACTACACAAATAAACATTACGATGATGATGGAAATAGACATGTGTGCAAATCAGACTCTGGCAATAATTCCTCTATAATCACTATGGGCTCAATTTTCCACCCTGTTGATGCAGAGTAATATATTACCTCCTCCCAAACAGAGCACAGAGCTCACCCTCCCCTCAAAGCTAGTACGTCCCAACTGAAAGAAACAACCATGCAAAGTGTGCTGACCATGCATAGCATGCAAATTTGAAAGCATCATATATTAGTCAAGTCAAAAACAAATTTCACTTAGTGACTGCTTTGTATTTTCATACAGTGCAGTTTTAAGATTGTTCAAAAGAAATGTTTTGGATGTTTTTTGGTGTCATTAAAGCAAATGCTCTCCTTTGTCTCCATCTTTTAATTCAGAAGTCAATTTAGGTGTTTTTGCTTAAATAATGCCATTAGAGCTACTTACCGCTCAGTGAAACTGGCAGAATAAGGTCTCGAGTTCAGCTGCAAGATATACTCCGTTTCAGTTTCCTTTTAAGATGGACATAGCACACTCTTCATTCATACCATCACATTCTGACAAAAACTACCTGTGATTTTTAGGATATTGTGTTTTCCCTAGTACGCTAGCAGACTTCGGTTACTGCAGGACTCTTGCTTATTTTCCTTTTTACGAATGTGTGGAAAGCACATCTTCCTTCAGCAGAGATTGTTTAAACTTGTCGATACAGAAGGCACTTATTTCTTGTTCTCTGAAAAACCCAGATGGCCAGGGAAAAGGAGTGGGAGAAAGGGGGAGTTTTGGCAAAAAAAAAATCCAGCCATCTTCTCAGCTAGTAAGATGATTCAAAAAGAAGAGATTAGTCATTTACTGCTGGAATACATCAGCAGGAGAGGTGGTCAAAAACACATCAATGAACCATATTTTCCATTAGGAAGCGTAATAATATTAAACGCTAATGGAATTTAAGTCTTTACACTGAAATTTAATTTAGGAAGAGACAAAAAAGAAATATATTATTTACCTTTTCTGAAGTAGACACTTAGAAGCTTTTGTATACTACTAGAGAAATCAAATGAAAAAAATAATTTTAATAAAATCACATTTCAGATGTTAAAATGCTTTTTAAAATTCTACTACCACTCTCACTCAGCTCTACTTAATAACAAATTGCTATCCTTTAAAGGGATGGGAAGGGAAAAAGTTTTGGTTTAACAAGCCTTGCTTTCCTTCTATTGCTGGGATGCCTTGGGCAGCAAGTAGGCACCATCTTTTCCAATAAGCTGCAATCTTATACCCATTATACTGCATTCAGAGCAAAATCACCATTATTTTGAGTTCATACTACAGTTGTTTTAAAATATGTATCTCTACCTCAATGTTCTTTTTAGTTGCTCAGCTATTTTTTTTGTGTGTGTCTGATCCAAGCCTGAATTCAGCCTGAATTCAGTGTGGAATTATCATCAAGTATGTTATTGAGGAACAAAATCAATTCAACATTTTTGGAACTTAAGAAGGATAGGGAAAATCACTTCTCAAAAATAACATATGCAACTCTTTCAGGACAGCTCTGCTTAACATATATGGCCAGACAGTTAAAAGTTTTCCATGGAAATAATTTTCAAAGAAACTCAGTTTTCACTAAATTGATTTCTGACTCTTACTATATTAGCCAGATCTCTATTTGAATATCTGAGAGTTTAGTGTTAATGTCAAATATCAAATTACCTGTTTTACACAGAATAAAAAGCTGATGAAACAAAATCAGTTCTATGTCTAGGGTTTAAACTAGTGCATTTTTAATTAAGAAACAATCACAAAACAATACCATGTAGCCTTGAGGGAGAAACTGCCCATAAAAACACCTTTACAACTTTTCCTTCATAAAATTCTGCCTCTGCTGACATAGTATGGTTGATCATACGTTTGTATGATTGGACATGTCTTTGTGCCCGCCATTTGCTGTGCCGCTGGGCATGTAAATAACTGCTGGTATCTCCTTGCAGATCCTTTTCTTACAAAAATGTTAATTTGAGTCTTATTGGAATCGTACAAAATGTTACTTACTAACACCCTAACTTAAAAGTTACTGGCTATTTGCGACTCTGTTGGGGAAGGGAGAGAATTTCAAATAAGCATAACGAACTAACCTTTTGTATGAGGTCTAACCCAGGGGGCCCATGAACACTACCATGAAAGCAAACAATATCATTAGCTAATAAATAGCTATTATGAATTAAATTACAGTTGCACTAGCTGCTTTAGGAAAAGTAGATGGAAAGTTTGTAGAGTCAGTTTGTGGTCACTGAAAGACTCTTCAGCCTTATTTCCTAGAAAAAGGTGTTAGTCCTAAAAGGTAGCTGAACACTGCTTTGAGTAACTACAGTCTACGTTTTCCTTGCAACTCCAATTATTATGAAATGCCTCTTACCCCAGACATATTGTGGGGGGAGGATACACTTCATTGATTGTGTTAAGGCCCTCTCTGGTGATAAGGAAATGGCAAAGGAAACAACACAGATTTCAGAAAGTTTAACTGGGCAGCTTTAGACATTTTCACTTAATGCTCACCTGCTTTACCTCTCTGCAGGCTTGGTGGAAGCAAAGGCAGCAGAACTAGATGCACGTCTAATCCATTTCAGTTTGACACAAAAGCTTTAGCTGCCTGTCAAGGTTTAAGTGAGATTTAGCTAAAAAGGTAATGCTATAAAACTGTAGCAATACTCATATGGCCTAATCTGCAACGACTTGAGAAATAGACCACTTTTAATATAAGTAAGCAAGGCTTTGATCTGACTAATCCAACAAATTGGTCTGTGCTTCTAACAAATGCAATTAAAAACAAAGCTCATTACTTATCTTTATAGAAAAGAGACCTGTGTGGCTAACTGATTTCTGTTTCTTAAGTATTTGGTGCTCTAAAGATTTTGTAGCCTTTACTACTTACTATGGCATAGTTCTGATTGATATTAATACAAAATAGAAAAAAAGGCTGCCCCCTCCAGCCTGAAAAGTAACAAAGGGATTTCCTGTCAGCTTTTCCTGGACGTTGTGAGAAGTAGAGACTAGCCTTTTTTTAAAGGAAAGTAGAGACGCAATGGATATATTTTGTGAATATAGAGAAAAGGAAAACATCACTAGTGCCCTGCACATTAGCAAAATCATGAAAGGCTGCTTCTGGCATTTGAATATCCACCCCCATGAAGCTTCCTGTGTGTACAGCTGGCAAAACTCATGAGCGTCTGCCTTGCTCTTGGTAAATACAGTACTGCTAATATAATTGTTTCCTCACACTTGACATAGTAAAAGCAAATTACGTTAATACCAAATCATTCATGGCAAACTATATCATTTCCTTAGAAGATGTGTCTGATCTGAAGTATAACACAAGGCAGTGCCCTTGTACTAACCAGCAGCTGCATCTTTACCCATAGGTCTCAGAAGAGGACCCAGCCAGCCAACAACAGCTGTTTGTGAGAGATAATTTGAGGAGACATGATGTAAGAGCAGACATGGCACTCTGAGCCCTAGGTACGCAGGAGAATGGGAGACCCTCTTAAGATTCTAGTCACTGTAAGGGACAGCTTTCAAAACATGCTAGCACTGTTCCAGTTGCAGTGCTTGAGCAAATGGTGCAAGAGAAGAGGCTTAAAAGTTTAAAAGCTATGCCTGTTTTTCCCAGAAACTGTAAGTGTTCTTTTAGAAGAGAGTACCTTTCCATATGGACTTTTTCCTTCACTTACCTTCATAGTGTGTAAGCTTCTGAACTTACCTGTCCTTTCTGGCAAATGCTAAAAAAAAAAAAAATAGAAGAACTGTTAGACTCCATCCATATATTATGGATTCAAACACTCCCAGAAAGAAGGAGAGAAGTTCTGAGTAAAATAAGAATTGGGAACAGAAACCAGAGGAAAAAAAATAATGAGAGGAATAGTTCAACTCTGGGGAAAGATGACCCTTCCACACAGCATATAGTCATGACTAATTATGGAGGAACATGCAGCTAGGAAAGACGCAGTGATGCATGTGCACTGAGTCATGTAAACCATCATTGCTTTATCATGTAAAAAAAAAAAAAATCCTACGTAAGTTCACTCATTTTTGGTGTCAAAACACTCCAGGTTTCTTTAAGGAGTCTGACTGCCAACTTGGTCTCCTGAAATAAAGACAATTTTTTTTTTTTAAAAAAGTAACAACAAAAACATATACCTGGGCCTTTCTCTTCTTGAAAGAGCAATGAAGGCACTTGTCAGTGCTCTCATGTTAATGTTATACAGTATTCTGCTAACCGTTTAATAACAATTAAAGGTGTAGGGCCTTGCACTGTATGTCACTTTATGTTCAAAAAAAAATTAGACATTCTGTGTAAAAGCAGAATTGTGTCAGAAGACATCGAGGAGAAGGTACCTGGCAATATTAAGAGATGCTCCCAAGCAGTGAACAGCTCCTGCTCTGAAAGGGGCAAAAACTGTTTTTGACCTCTTGACTTTGGTCTTCCAGGGGGCCATCCTAATCAGAGGGTTCCTGATGGAAAAGTAGAGAACACAGCTTCTTACCTGGGTAAATCTGTGGAGGAAGTTCAGCATAAAACAACAATCAAAATGCTATTTTCAGTAGAAAAATAGTAACTGAAAAGCCTGCCCAGTTCTAACCTAAACCCTGTCTCACACAGGTGAGTTGAAATTAGAGATAGTTAAAACAAACATCATTTCTGAAAATGCAGATCATTTTGCAGTTTCCAAACAGAGATGAAACAGATTGACTGACAGATGTGTGAACAGGAACATGGCAATGCAACACAGAAATATAATAATTAGCAGAAATCATTTTGACACATTTTCCTACAGATTTTTTTTTCCTGAGCATGATGCAGAAAGGTAAAACTGTTAAGTGTCTAAGAGCTTTGTCGGACTGGGATTCTTGCTGTTTCTTTTAAAATTAAGTTGGAAATAATGATTTCCAACCAAGGTAGTTGTAGCCTATTGTTTAGAAAAATATATCACAATTTATAGCTTTTTTTTTTTCCTCCTTTTTTCTTCCTTCCAGTTTCCCTTTCTGCACAAATTCACTTCAGTGTCACAGTATACAATAGAAGCATTAATGATGCACTAGATGAATAATAATAAGAAGAAAACTGGTATCCAGGTCAGAAATTTCCGGACTGTTTAGTCCAGCTGATATGCCTAAATTTGATTCAGTTTCACCAGACCTAACTCAGGCTTATTTCAGTAATATAGCAGAAGTATCAGACAATCTGTATCTGCTCTCTTACATATGTATTTTTTCTTTTGAAATTCAATTCTTTTCAATGGAAAAAGATTGAGAACATAAAAAGCTAAAGTTTCGCCTTCAGAACAGACAAAACAGAAACCCTGTATGTTGCCCCACTCATGACCTCTAGAAGAGAAGTAAATTAATTCAATATATTATCTCCAAACTTTTTTTTTTTTTTTTTTTTTAATACAAAGCTAACAAGCAAATACAATTTTCTGGACGCAAAGTGAAACTTCCTTTTAATATAGTGTCAAGTGGGAGATGCTACTCACCTGTAAAGCTAGATAAGAAGCAGATGAAGCAGGTATTTCTTCAGGAAGCCATTAGCTATCCCATAATCCAGTCAATGATATCCTTCAGCATACTTTAGGAGAATTGTATTCTACCTTCTAGGAGATGACCACTTTCAAGAACTGCGGCATTATTTGAGGATTTATTCCATTTATTGGGGAAACACAGGAGATGCAACATAGCTTTAACATACTCCCACCAAAAAACTACTAATTTCATCTGAACTTCACATCATTTATTGTGGAAATGCTGCAGACACAAACACAGATTTAAACACTCCCACCATCAGAAAACATGACAGGACAAGGAAGGTCAAAACGTTACAGCGGCTCTTAAAGCTAGTAAAAGGCAGATGCCATTTCCCAGAAATGAAGGAAGGTAGGCTCCACTGGAGCCGCTTCAGGACTGAGTTTTTATTTTGAATCCGTGGTATACTGAAAGCCCAGAGCCCTTTAAGTGTTTTTTTTAAACCAATTGCTCAAGTCCAGGAGTCTTTGGCACGGTATTTTTCCTTTGCTTTGTGACAAGATTACTCAGCGGTTCATTCTTAACTAGGCCACTGTTTTCACAGACTTCATTTTATTCTACTGCGTGTTGTGCTAAGCAGGCTTGAGTGTCAAATTCTATGCTGAGGGGAGAACAGCATCAGGATATTGCACTAGTTCTTTTTATTCTACTTTTATCTAACAAGACTATTATAGAATTGATTTCCTTCATTATGCCCTGCCCTGGCCTTATTTTAATACATTTACACTGACAAGCTGACATATATCTACAAGCAAGAGGAAAGAATAACACAGTAGCAATTAACAGCCAAAAATTGCACTGCCAAATTGAAAGTTATGTGAATGTAAACATCTAGACATTCCATTTCTAGTTCACGTTTTACACTGCCTAGATTTAAACCACAGATTTGCACCACTTCTTTGCACAGATGAATAAAAATAAGGCCTATGAACAGTAACACATGGCTTACTCTGACAGTCACAACCATATATTTTACTTCCTCATTGTTCTACAGCCGTTGTGAAACTGTATTTGTGAAAGTGTTTATATATTGATAAGTTGTGCATAAAATTGAATAAAACCATCTGTGCATTTCTTAGACTTCAATTAAAACACTGGCAAAAATATATAAAAGACTGTAGAAAACTAGAAATTTTCCAAACATTTAAACACCATACATACCAATCTTATTATGGAAATAAGAGCACTGCTTTTTGTGTACAATTTTCTGTATTCCATTCCTCCTTATGCTACTACACAATCACTTCTTCCTTTCATTTTAGTATCAAACATCCTCCTACTTATTAATTCAGAAGAGTATTAATTAAAATTTGGAAGGAAATTGAACCTAGCCCATCAATTTAAAGTGTTAATTCTCTGATCATATATTTGATATCAAGCCCTAACGTGAAGCCATTCTATTATAATTCAAGTAGTTTCTTGTTAGGAAGTAACATATATATGCTGTCAATGATTTCCAGTACAAAAGATACACAGATAAAACAGTTAACTGAAAAGCTCTGAAGGCTCCTAGCCATCAGCAGGAAAGGCACTTTTCTGGACACATAATTCTAGTACATAGGGATTCAGCACAGTTTTGGTATTTCAATGTCTTCTTCAGTTTCTGTGCAAGTGATAACCACTGACTGCCCAGTCCTGAACTTCTCCACTTCCAAACAATGCAAAGAAAATTGCTCCAAATAAATTAATAGAAGCAGCAATATAGAAAACAGTCTGCCATTCTCCGGTATTCTGTCAAAGAAGAAGAAAAAAAAAATGCAGTCAATTAGCAGCTCCACATGCATAAAAAAAGAATTTCTAAAACAGATGCTACATGGCCTGCCAATTTACATGTAAATGCTATACAGCATCATTTCATATCAACATAAAAGCATAAACACAAAAGATCATATTGCCAGTTAAGTCCACTTCAGTTTAATAACCCACCATACACATAGTCCTATCAAAATCCCACTAGGTAATCTGGAGAAGTTTATCTCCTCAGATGCACAGTCTTCATATCCAAGTTCAGATTTGCAAGAGGACTACACAGACATGCAGAGAACATGAAGTTAATGGAAACACTACTTGGCCTTCAGGTCAGCTGGCTCCAGAGCAGACATTCTCCCCACACTAAGAGCAAGTTAATGACTATGAGGTGGTTTCCAGACTCATTAGCATTTTAGCTATATGTGAATTTTGCTCAAACAAGATACTTATCTTTACTCAGATTTCAATGAGAATCTTCTGAACTCAGCATATTTTTATAACATTTTGAAGACATGCAGAACAAACAACTGTGGACTTTTTATGAATAAAGCATGCAGTTTTTTTAAGGCTTTACTTCTCTTTTGAGATTGCAGATGAGTACTTTAGCAAATGTATAAATGTTTGTTAGACAGAAAACTGAACAACACCAGAACAGCACATTCATACTGGGGTGGGGAAGAATTGCTGAAACCTGCCTGGGATAAGTTTATTTGTTTGAATTTTTGCATTAGTGAATACTTTCAGTTTATTTAAGAAATGACTGGAGCGATCACAAATGGCAGAAATTCAATTGCATCAATAAACTTGTTCTTCCCATTTTCCTTTCTTAATATATTTTAGAATAACTCCTCTAGTTCATTTAAAATGCAAACAACCTACTTCTGTCCCACTTTTAAAAAAAACAAAGAAAACCCCAAGCCCCACACTTTTAAATCACACTTTCTGTCCAGCTATACCATTTTGGAGGTCAAATTTAACACTTAGTGTTCTATTTAAGTCTTGGGAAACTAACATAGCTCAGAATGTTCTGAATAGCTAGAATACCAGAATAGAATAATTAAAACAGAATGTTACAAAAGCCATATACCTGAATCTAGTTTCTTGTTCATCTGGCAAATGCTGACCTTGCAACTCAACACCTTATTTGGGAGATTGATTTTAGGAAAAAAAAATATGGAGGAGCCTGTCTTACTTTGACAAAACAATTCTACAACTGTCTCATGCAGCTGGAATTTTAAGAGAACTGTAACATGTGGCAAAAACATGCAAATCTTCCTAGAAATAGGGACTGAATCACTAAAGTTCTTAAGTGCTATATACATACATCTTTGAATTTACATTCATTTACATTCAGAGACAAAATACAGAAAGACAACAGCAACAAAAACACCCTTCTCCCCCCCCAAAAAAAAACGAACAGTAAGTAGACTTACATTATGAGTGAGGTTCTTGGCAATAACTGGCCCCACCATTCCTGGGATGGTGGCAAATGAATTTGTGATTCCAAGGAGGATTCCAGCATACCTGTAAGAGAAATTGTTCCCACTGCTTATTAAACTTATCCTGCTTATCAGCTATAGAAGCAGTTTTGTCTAATCAGATCATACAAGCCTCATCTTGATTCAAGTAGGAATCACTTGTATATATCCTAACTGAAACTCAGTGCATGCTTTCATTCTCCAGAGGCCAGAAACAGAATTTACCTTAAATTAACTACTTGCAACTTTGCTTAGGACCCATAATCCAAAAACACATGCTAAGCCACAACCAAACTCTCTGGAACGAATCCACAGGAGAAATTAAGACAGAAACCTTGCTTGCCTTAAGGAGGAAAGGCAACAAGGAGTTTGACAAAGTGCTGTTTGGCAGTAGTAAGAGTCAGCTCAGATATAATTGCCAAAAAGTATCTGCCAAAAGGCATTATCACTAGCCTGGACAGATATTCTCACTTCCACTGGAGCCTAAGCTCCAGAGGCCCAAGTCAGCAGAGCTCTGCAGCGGTTGTTCCCTTTGGCTTTGGCTTTCTCTGTCTCAGGCTTTAAACGCCAGTGGTAAGTGGCATTTTGCTAGTTGCCATTCTTGCAGCTCCACTCTGAGACTTACATAAGATTCCCTGAACAAGTAGATCTCACACACACCCCCCCACACCCCAACAGCCATAAAAATTTGTTGAGAAAACCTGGTAACTTGCTCAACACCCGAACCTCAGCCTCTCATCTGTGGACAATTAAACATCTCACAGAAGATTTGTGAGGAGCATTTGAGCACAAGCACAGACTTGTGAGAGAGTCTCAAGAGAAATGAGACCTCAACAATTTATACCCAGAGCTCAGCCTTTCAACCACCAGAGCACAGATCCCTGCAGTTCAGATTTTCATTTTGGAATCACACAAAATTAAGATTGGCTGTAGTTTACCAAAGGAGAAAGAAGAAAGTATCACCCAGTGATTTTTTTGAGCTGTTCAGTAGACAGAAATCCTGTACTCACAAGAAAAACTATGTCTCTAAAGTATTTTTGAGTATTTTAATTTACTAAAACAGAAGAATCCAAACATATCATTGGTATAAAAGGTTGAGTGTGCATTCAGTCCAATAAGATTAGGAAAACATGTGCTTTTCCTGAGAAAGTAAATTATTAAACTGACTCTCTTTTCTGGAAAGTCAACACCCATATCAGTTCAACATATGGCAATGTATTTTAGACTGAACTTCACTACTGCAGTTACAGTGTAATATATTTCTTAAAAATATAGTATATAGAAAATTTATAGCCCTTTGGTATCTTAGAAATGATTAAAAAATTAAAAGGATCCTTACTCAGAATAAAAATACAGTTCAACTTGTTTAAAGGCTTTACATAAAAATAAACATATTTTTGTCTGATGTGTTCAAACACCACAATACTGTTAATCCAAACTGTTTAGTTTTGAATGTGTGTTAGTGCTAGGGTGCCTAGATCATCGACAATTCACTGGTGGCCAAATGCTTCTGCTTTTGCCTAGTGTTTCTGACATGGGTGCATTCTTGATAAGCTCCGTGTTGAATACAGATAGCAGCTATGTCCCTCCCTCGGCAGAGGGGAGACTCCTGTGTCACATGAAAGCAACTAATGATGCATCTAGAGAGCAAGACTAAGGAACAATCTGCTCTTCTCATGACACAATAAGTGTAAGTGAATGCAAATGGACCTGAGGTAGTTACAAAAACACGTTTGTAAAGTGCAGACCCAAGGCAATAATATAATTCTTCATAGTGATACTTAAGAAAATTATAAAAATTTACAACGTGTTGTCTTTAAAGTTAAATGGGAATAGATTTCCCACACACAAACTTGTCTACCTGCAACAATTCAATCCACCTGATAGCATAAGAAATACGTGTTAGAAACAAAAACACACAGCAGTTTTTTCCTCTTCAGTATCAGTATTTTCATTCACATTTTCCTGAGAATATAAATATTATTTCTTTGAAAATTTCCATTGCAAGTTTTTGTAGCAACAAGGAGCCCTTTGCTATTCTAATCAGCATACTTTCCCCTTTACAGTGGGCATAAAAATGGATTGTAGAATGGCTTTGAATCACTTCTGGTTATTCTTATGTATTAAGAGGCTGTTCTCAGCTGATTTTTTTCTTTCTTTCTCTCTTTTCCCCTGCTGAGTTTTTTGGAATAGTCTGAACTCTAATGGCTGAAGTGGCCCAGGCAGGCATCCACAGTTTCAAGAAAAAGCTTGGCATAATTGTGTATTTAATAAATTAAAAAAAAGACAGACAGAAGACTCCCCTCTTGCATTAGATGTTCTGGTAATTCTGTATTTGAAGTCAATTTTCTGTATGACCTTTGTTATAATGACATTCCCTTTTCCTTCTCCTGTCTCCCTTTTGACAGATGCCCCCAAATTTCCATTCAGTACATGAAAGGTGTAAGTCGCTGATTTCAAGCCAACAGCACCCACCCCGCGCATATTGCGGGGCAGTTCCCTGCAGGTGCAGGCGCTCACCTGCACAGGCAGCGCTGCGCCAGAGGCTC
>NW_010579562.1:977068-994925 GCF_000705375.1 Tinamus guttatus
CTCTCCTGCATCCATGATCAGTCTATTCCCTTTTGCCTGTGCAAGAGGACAGAGGAGTGGAAGAACTTGTCTGACTCAAGTGTGAAGGGAATAAAACTAGGACTTTGGGGAGGATGTGAAGAGCAGAGCCGGATGAGGTCAGGTGACCATCAGCATTTCATGTGGTGAATCAAATTATGCCTACTTAGCCAATACAGAAGCATTAGTGCTGCTCCATATAGTCTATTCCCTTTTGCCTGTGCAAGAGGACAGAGGAGTGGAAGAACTTGTCTGACTCAAGTGTGAAGGGAATAAAACTAGGACTTTGGGGAGGATGTGAAGAGCAGAGCCGGATGAGGTCAGGTGACCATCAGCATTTCATGTGGTGAATCAAATTATGCCTACTTAGCCAATACAGAAGCATTAGTGCTGCTCCATATGATGATTTTTTCTTCCTGTAGCTTTTTTGAAGATACTGTCTACACTCTCAGATGCAAATTCCCCCCTGAAATAAACATATTAAGACTGCAAAGTGAAGCACCTCCCCAGTTAGAACACATGCTCCCCCTCAGATCTGGAAGCCTCAGTTGTCACCTGCATACAGGACACTGTCTGTGCATACATCTCCCGAGACACTGCAGCTGCACCAGTTCCTTTTTTCCTGTTACAGCTCTGGTTCACTCAGAGCACAGGATGGATGTGCTCACTTACCAAGCAGCATTTAATATTTTGTTTCACTCTACAGGTGCATGAACTCAGGCCTTACTTTTTGCATACTATTCAATTACTACAAGCAGAGTTTTCCCAAAGGCTTTCCAGGGAAACTCCTCATAGACACTGCTTTATTTTCACAACACTCTGGAGAGATGAGATGACAACATGGTACACATCCCATCGATACGAAAAGAAAACACAGGCCAATAACGTGTGCTCCTACTGGATGCTTGATTTGACATCCTCAGGATCTGAATTTAAGAGTATTTAACAACACACAGCACTTCTTATGTTCAAAGAACAAGACTCAAAGTGCTGCGGTCTGCCTTTAGAAATTATCGCAGCCTCTGACATCCTCAAATAGTGCCCATCCCTGTTCAGGACTACAGAATCCTTAAGAGCTCACGCTCCTAAGTCAGTGGATATGAACATGGGCCTCAGAGATGATCACAGAAATGTCAGATCCAACTAACTTACCACGTATGAACTCCATGGCTGAGCAGTGGAAAGCCTGAATTCCAAGAGCAATGTTCAGCTACCTTAAATGCAATACTTCTTTTCTCCTATAATACGTGGCCTAAATTGCTATATGTTCTCAGTTTCCGCAGTTATGAGCTAGAGAGCTTACACTGATCTCCCTCTCTATACAACACTAAATATTTTCTAAGGTAGGATCCATCCTATTTAGTCAATAAAGAAAAGGCGCTATGCAGGCAAATATTACAAGAATAACAAAGATTTTGCAATGCATATGGAAAGAGGGATAATTCAAAATCATACAGCCATCCAAATTCCACCATTGAGTAAATTACAGTAGTAGTGTCTTTCAACATTAATGGTTATACTTCACACTAAGATAGACATAAAACAACTCCTCACCAATGATTCACATTTTAGGAAACAGTTCTGCAAAGCTGCGTTTGAAATTGAAGTTGTATAATAGTCCCACATTTCCCCAGGTGCAGTGTTTCATCTAAATGGTTCTCATCATTCATAACTCTTCTTGATTTAAAACACTGTGCACTACAGAACCCACACTTTTATATTCACTCATTCGTAGGACAAGCTGTTTACAACCAAAGTGATTTTATTTTTTCAGTTCTTATAGCAGACCCCCAAACATGTCCTCTCACCTCATAACCTCTTAAGCTTCCTCTTAAAAAGATCCTAGCCAAAGTGATTTTCTTTTTTCATTTTCTTTTTTTCTTAAGCTTCCTCTTAAAAAGATCCTAGGAGGCATCCTTTCTTCTTTTAAAATACTGCTACATGTCCTTACATAGCCTTTCCTGACTATCCTTCCCTGGTTCTATTCTACTCCTCTTAACTTCCCTTCAAAAATCTTCTTCCACTTGTCCTTTGAAGGACTCTCAACATCCACTTCAGCTTTCTAATTGGTTTTGCTGCTTTTTTTCTTCTCTCTTGCTTGTTACATAATCTCATCTGTAAAGACTAATTCATTTGCCATTATTTCGCACTAATTTATTAGTCAATATTGCCCTGTTTCTTCAGCCTCTCTTTTCAGATGACTATCCGTCATCTTCAAAAAATCCTAATTCCCGATTCCAAACAGCTCTTCCTTTATACCCTTTTTCAATCTTTTCCATGTTTTCCCCTTAGACACGGGTTTTCATCTCCACTCAGTTAAATGCATGTTGTCTTATTCGTTAGTACAGACACATTTTTTTCCTTCTGTCCCTAGAAAAGTATGTTTATGTCTAAGTACTACTGCAAATAGTCAATTAACCAAAGTGCTTGGCTTTTACCAAGGCAAAGAATATTATGGAGCCTTTCAAAAGAATACACAAGGACTTCTAATAGAATACATGCATATCCCTGTTTTTAAGGAAACACACAGCTCCCTCAGGTTCTGAAATGGAAACACATTAGAGAAACAATCAAATCTGAAGGCTAAATTCCATTTTGAAAAGTTATTTAAGAGTAATTGTTGGTACATGAGTCTCTGTCCATTGATAACATCACCTACTAATAGCAAAATTTTGGCATCAGTACATAGAAGATGCTTTCCAATTACAGTTAACTTACCTGAATGGCAATAAATATGATTACGTTCATGCTATGACTTGATAGTCCTAATGGAAAAGCTTAAAAGGGTGTACTACACCCTTTGAGGTATATTACACTGTTCTATAAACACTGTTCTATTATTAGTCAAAAGACAAATAGGACAAAAATAGTAAATATAATCCCAGGAATTGTGATTTGTTACTGCAGGATCAGTAACAGTTCAGTAAGCAGTTGTTCATATCATATTCTCTGCCATAATTGAAACTTTTTGCAAATACAGCACTGATAACTCTAAAACATCCATTATCAATTGCTATGGTCTTATTTGGAGGCATACAAGTGACAGAAACCATGGCTTGAGAAGAAAACAGCAACAATTCTGATCTGAAGATGGAGCAGTAACAAAACATTATGTATGTATCTAGTGAATCCATGTTGAAGATCTCTAAAGGGCTGACATTCCAAGTCTCCACAGCCTCGTGGTCCACATGTCAGGCTCCCGGATACCCCGACAATACACAACGGTGGTCGTGTTTGTAGCACAAGCACTAACAACAGCTCCAGCAATACTTACGATGGTGCAATGTCCAGATGGTTGATGCCGTAGCCAGATGTACAAAATCCTCCTAGTGTTGTTGATACGGTCACGAAGGCAACAGCCAGCTCATAGTTACAGCCTATGAATCCAGCTGCTACTAAGAAGACAGCAGGTCCAATCATCCCTTCAAAGCAAAAATCTTAGAATCAAGGGACTCTTAATAGCTAGAGAGGCATTAACAGGCTCTAAGCTACATATACATTTTCTATACAGCTTCCACTGCCACCTTGTGAACAAACTCCAGCAGTGTGCTCTGCACATTAAAGACAGCGTAGGGAGAGATGGTTTGCAAGCAAGCAGGTTGCTGCCTCTAGAGGGAGTCGGGGCTGCACATGCTGGCATGGCTTAAAAGCCATGCTGGTTGCTAAACTCAAGCTTCAGCTGAATAAAAGACCACCAGAATTCAAGTGATACTGAAAGTGACTTCAAAAGCTAATTTAATGTTAATAAAAAAAACAAACAAACAACCACCTCCCCACACACAACCCTCCCAATAACTTACTGGAGCTGTGCTGACACCAGCAGGTGAGCACTGTACTGTGAATACATTACCCTTGTTTAACTTTCCAGTTCTGCAGTTTCTTCACTAACACCACCTAGAATTAACTTAACTTCTTGCTTAAAATTTTAGCATCTCATACAGTTACACTACAGCCTACAGCACAGGGTAGACACCTCAAGTTTACCTTGGAGACACTACTTCAGGTGCTGGGAACAGTGGCTATCATGAGCTGTTGCTGCTACTTTTCTGAGGTTAACTCTGGTGCCCATTTCCCACATGAGAACTGGCCAAGTGCAGACACACATCACGATCTCTGAAAACAACTCCTAAAAGATGTTTCTTTGCTGATGACGTCAACCCAAAAGCTTCCTGCATTTCATTACGCCAGTGCCCTGCGTGCAAAGGCCCTGCAGCCAACAGGATCCCCAGCGTGGCGGATCCCCAGTTTGCTAGCTAGTTTCAGAGCAGTTAATTGAACCAGCACGTAACCAGGTACACGCAGGTAGCAGCAGCCACCCAGCAGGCTGCACCCCATGTGGACTCATATTTAATGCAGGTCCACTAATTGCCAATTTAACTGCTGATTCACATCACCCAGGTCCTGCCCTGAAGCACTGTTGCCTAATGCCTCCCCTTTTTATTTATTTATTTTTTTAATAGCAGTCAACTTCAGCTTCCTATACACACCCTTTGGACAGCCCACCCTGACTTCAAACCACCTCCCCTGCCAGGTAGTCCGGATGGTTTGGGGTGGTATTTGGCCTGTCTATCCCAGTGGTGGCTGAAAACTTTTTATTCCTCTTCAATTATCCAAGTCTTAAATAGAAAGACATTGAAATCCTGGGCAGGGGACAGATTCATGCCCAATAATATGTCCCTGTGACCTGGGAAAGACATTCACAATATATTATTCTTTTAAGCAATTATTATAATTTTAAAGGTAATTTTACCTATTCCATTAGTTTGTTTATAAACAGGTCAAAACCTTCACTACAGTCAAAATACAGCAGCCTATGTTCTTTTATCCAGACAGTCTACTTATTAAGGTTTCTTATCCTAGAATTGTTTTTTTAAGCATTCTAAAAAAAAGAAACACAACATTTATGTTGCTCTTTTTCTGCTTACCCTCACAAGATAACTAAAAACTTCAGAGACTGCAAGCTGTATTAGGAGTGGTGTTTATCACTGTCCTGCCCACTTAATACACATAATTTAGGTAAATTTTTAATTGTTCTTTCCTTATGGTAGCCTTCAGCTCTCTAATATTGTCAAGTAGCTGTCACAATTGATCTTTCTTCTAAAAACTGAACACAGGAAGGCACCGAATATTCTTCCTCTGTATACTGTTCATAATTCTCTGAGTTAAGTGAAACACAAGGCATTTAGGAACTAGCAGCAAAAATGGTAGCTGACAGTTGGGCAGAAGAAAAAGCACCAACAATACACACTGAAATAGAGTATTTTCAGCTCAGGCAGCCCGACAAGTACCATCCAGGCTTAACACACTTGGATTCAGAGAACTAACAGAAGATTATATGATGCCACATGTCCAGTACGATGCATACATTTTAGTTTCACTTCCATATCCCGGTATAATTAATACTACTGAAGAGCAGTTTCTCTCAAGCCATGCATAACTCTGCAGAATTTCACGGTGGGCTGTCACACTACCCTCCCAATGTCTTAATTTTTCCCAGACTGGCCCAGGGTATGTTCCAAACCAAGAAGATACTTGCACCTACCTATTAGGGTAAAAGATTTGCGAACAAACACAGTTGACAAGTTCTGTTTCTCCCGTAAGTGATCAGCAATTTGTCCTGACAGAATTATACATAACCAGCAGCCAAAATAAGGTAGGGCAGATAAAAAACCATTCTGTTAACAAGGGAAAAGAAAAAGGAAAAAAAAAGGATAGTTAAAACACCGAACCAACATTTTAATGTGTTGCAAAATCATTTGTGCTGAAGCATTAAGACAAATTGAACCAAAGGTGTCACAATCATACACCGAACTATTGTTGGTTTTATCATAAAATAAACCTGGGCCTAGAAAAGGCAAAACAGTCTAAAGTTTTGGGTAAAGGTGGGTAAACTCTTTATTGTGTGACTCGACCACCAGTGCAGCAAGTCTGAAAAAAATGGTCACAGGTACAAATCTGCAACTGGATTTGGAAAGAGAAAAAATATATACAAAGATACTTCATGTCCATTAACTTGATCATATGAGCTTCCAGATCAGCCATTTCAAATCCTGCAGGTTTTCAAGCAAATTAATGTAAGTGGAAGATGTTCATAATGCCCAAAATTGAAAGCTGGCTATAATCAGAGGCAACACAGAAGAACTTTTATCATGCCCAGTCTGATTATTTTATGATTCCAAAATAAAGCTATTATTCATGACCTGCCATTATGTATACTGATGTCACCTTCTGTCTCCAATTACATTTAACTGATTAGTGGCTCCTGTCTCATTGTGATAAGAAACAAGAAGCTCTTGGTGCATAAATTTTCAGCCTTTCCACTTGATTATGGCTAACTAGCTTTTGTTAAAAAGATATCCGGATGGATATTGAATGAAAGTGTTTTAATATTTACATACTACCATATCCTATTATAAAATGTGGCTTTATATATTACCATATACTACTGTAAAATGTGGCTTCATAAAGGAAGAGAGAGTTTCTCTATAACATTTGAAACGAGAGCACAAAAACACACCCAAAACTGTATCAGCATCCACTCTGCCAGCAAAGATGCTGCCTGTTGGGTTTGAATGCTCAATTTTAAAAAATAGTAAGTAAAACTTTGAAACAGAAGTACTCTCAGTACTAAAAATCTTTTTTTTTCCACCCCTGAAGCACTGTTCAAAGATGCAGTAGCATTTTTAACTGTAGACCCTACATAAGCAGAAACTGGCAGACTATGCAACTGTTACTGCTGAACATTTTAAAATACTAACGCAATTCCCAACTAAATGTGTGGCAACCAAACTAACAAACACTATTTTGCAAGTGTTTTTCTTAAAGTATCGCAATAGTTAATACTTTGGAATCACTCCAGAAAGAAATACAAGCGCAGGACATAGGAAACTGCTCCACAGCGAAACTTGTTGGCATTTAATGTATTAGTGTTTTACAAAACAAATGCATCTAGGGCTCTGGTAGCAAAAGCTTTTATAGATGTTTACTCAGGTATTCCCTTTGGGAGCCATAGCAACTGAACCTGAACAGCAACTTCTTTCATCTAGTTTCATCCAGCCACTTTGCAGTACTTCCCACTCTTCTGGCACTCTAAGTACCTCCTTTTCCTCCCAAAACAGCTGGCACCATCTCTTTCTTGCAAGATGTACCTCAACAGTTTACTCTAAACCAAATTCATGTGTTACAGTGGAAGGAGACTATGCTATACATCTTCAAAGCTCTGTGTGTACACCTCTTAATTAACCGATACCAGCTCCTCCAGGTAAACTATGCTTTCACAGTCAAGTAATTAACAGTGAGTATTCCCTCCTTATAACTGTTCCATTATTTTTGCCGTGATAAAAAAAGTGTTTTGTTTTTTTTTTTTTTTAATTGGGGGAGAATTTTTTAAAATGAATTTTTTAAATCCCCCCCCGGCCCCCCCAAAAAAACAAACAAAACAAAAAACCACACCCAACACTATGGACTGCAGGTTTGGTTTAGTCCTTTCTCCAGAGGAAAATATTTTTCCAGTTATTGTTTTAGATTATAGCAATTAATCACACATGCATGTTCAACAACTGGCTGGAAAGCTAGTGTTAAAGCTGATAAAGTCAATACAAATATCAAACCCTGAAGCCCCACGGAAATTACAATACGGACAACACTGAAAAGTTATCTTTTTTGTTGTATTTACTATTTCCTAGCTACACAGTTACTTTCCAAGAGTATTAAATAAGAACTATTTAGAACAGAGGAACTTATTTATCTCACCTCTTGTGCATCAAACCTTAGGATCTCCTTCATGTACGTGGGCAAGAGTGTAAGAAGAGTATAGAAAGTCCAGTTATAAGAAAAGTGTGCCACGACAATAGCCCAGAGAGGCAGGGACTCCAGTATCCGTCTCCAGGGGACAGATTTCTGTGTTGAAAGCTGGCACATGGGAGGCAGAGAGAAGATGAGACAACATTTAACTGGGGTGATTTGAACAACAATCCAAAGAAACAGTGACTATTCATTCTGAAGGCACAAAATATAGTCTACGTAACAGATGAAGTCATCAACAATGAGAGAACTACTGTAGTCATTTTTCATTGAAGGTATCTTAAGGTATGTGGCTCTGTTTACTATTTAGTCTGTTTACTATTGCAAGTCAACCAATTTAATAAGCAGTTTTAAAAGTATGCCTTTCCTTGTTGAGATTTGTTACCTCTTGTTTATTCTATCAACAACTAAATATTAAAGCCACGCCTCATGTTTACCAAGTTGAATTTTTGAAATCCAATCTCATGTATTAACTTTGATCTCTCAACCAACTTCACAGGTTGGGAATGCATATCTGCAAACACAGGAATAAGAATAAGCCCTTATGCATGCCCTAGGAATTCTCAGGAGGGTTCCCAAACTGCTTCCTCTGCTAACAGCAATCTCTCCCTCTTTTCACTCTGGACAATAAATGCATACAAAAGAGGAGTAAAACATTCCATTACAAACTCAAAGAGATAATACAAGTCTGTTATTTTAGTTGAAGGATTTTAAAATTTTAACTTAATCCTTTAAATGAAGGATATTTTTATAGCATTGTGCTAGAAATTACTGAGAATTATGCTGACTCCCATATTTACAGTTTCTGTTCTTACTTAAATGACTATACAAAAATGCTATACCTGATCTTTTAGAGAAGAAAGTATATAGTCTCTTTCAGCATGAGAAATGCTCCAGTGAGTTTCTGGTGTATCACTAACAAACCACATCCAGAAGAAGAACCATAATACACCAAGTGCACCTATTATTGGGAAAAGATGGATGAAAAAGCAGAAATAAAAATAGAAGCAATTATATTAACTGAATAGCACTCCCAGATGATTTAGTGAGAGAAAATGTTCATTAAAATTATATTAGAGTATATGGAGAAAAAAAATCTTCTTAAAAACAGTCGTTCCCAGAAGCAGCTTAAGTACATACACTTAGAAGCAATAAACAATAAAGCAGACTAAGTAGGAAGTTGAGGTTTTTTTTTGTGGCCTTGTTTTTTAAGAAATGCCTCACACAGCAAAAAAAAATGCATACATGCACACATTGTATTTTTATCAGTCACATGGAACCACCACAGAGGATATATCTCTTAGAAAGAATAAAAACTCACATTAAAACTTAATTATAAAAAATACACAAGTATCATACACACAAAACAGTGCTACAGAAAGCTTTACTGATAACACTAGCCTTCCTTTTTAAGCTGAACCCCAGAAGTATTTTTCAATAATTTGTGCAAATCAAGTATACTTATTATATAATATTACAACTTATTTTGTTTCCTCTAATTCTCCATTTTGAGCCTTTTTAGTTAAGCAAAAATTAGAGAGGCTTTGTTGAGGAAAATATAATCCCTTCTATTCTGATTTTTTTCCTTCCCATCCAGAACATGAAATAGCTCAGACATGCACACAGACCTATTAAAAGCTCCACTTAGATCCATGACATTCTATTAGAAAATATTTTCTGTTTGAGCCTCTTACGGAACAGCATTACAACAGCAGTGACTTTTTAGATGTCCTTTCATTCTTAGTAGAAGTCTGTTCCTAGGATTAAAGTTATTAACTCAATTTCACACTTCAAATGAGAACTTACAGTCTGTTATTTCCCCGTGGTGGGAGAGCTGAGAACTGTTGCTTTGGACCAGCTTTTGTTCAACTGAGAGACAGCTTTGCTCATTGGAAGCATAGTTAACATAGCTTTAAATAACTAACTTCCCAGGAGAAAAATTAGCACTGCGACATTTCAAACACGTCTTTAAATCTTATTTCAAGTTTCATGCAAGAGGTACTAATACAACATATCATGACTTCTGAAAAGTGTAAGAATTGCATTCTTAAGAAAACACTTACCAAATATGTAAAACACATAAATCCAATTCATATAGTAGCAAATTAAACCAGATAGTGGCAGAGACACAACAGTTCCCAGCTGTGCACCTACCGGGAGGAGAAAATAAATAAATAAATGATCTATATATCCTTTAAACTCAGTGGCATGTCACAGTTATTTTATTTTTGTTTAAGAAATCATGCAGAAAATACTTTTCATTACCAGTAGAGGGCTGCCATTTCATCTTCAACACAAGCACAAAAAGCCGCTTTGGCAACTACAAAAACATGGACTCAAAGCCCTGAGGTGAATTATACACACATGTACATAATCACAAGCAAAAAGCAATGACTGTGGGCAAAGAATGTAAAGCAGTTCTTGGCACATAACAAGTTTCCAATAAAGTGATGGACCTAAAGATGATATGGAATGGGAAATACATTCAAAACAATGCTAGGTAGTGAACTGATACTGTTAGAAAACAAAGGACTGATCGAAGTACAGTTAAGGATTTGTTTTTCCCTGGTAAACATTTCCCAACTTGATATATTCAGTATTCATGGCTCATAACTCCTGCTAGCTCCACAGGAGCAGAAGGGCTTAATACCAAGGCCAGAGGACACCCAAGTAATCAGGCGCTTCTAAATGTGCTGGCCTTAACACCTGATCCTGAGTAGGATCAGATCAGGAGGAGGGGAAAGATCAGCAGATGGCAGCTCAGCTGCAAGTCACAAGACAAAAATGAAGTTACAGAGTTTATAATTCAAGATACATTTTGAACAGGATGTTGTTCACTTTTCCTTCCTCTAATCTATACTAGAAGCCTAAACCACATTATTTATGTACCTAGGAACTCTCAGGTGGTGTTAAACAGCAGGCCTTATCTCACTGATCACAAGTCAGAAAACAGTGGATTGTCTCAATATACTGACTGCCAAGGCTTAGATGCCATCTTGAGAAGATTGTTTTTCTTTGGGGCAGAAAGCTTCAAACACAAACAACAAACCACATGTCATATAAAATGCAAGTCAGTGGAGGCCTGCTTCAAGGACGGTGACACGGGACATCTTGTTGACAGCAGTACAGAATGTCTTGTTAGTAGATAACACACCTGCAATGCTGTCCTTGGGGTTGGCTATCAGCAAAACAAGAGGCAAAAACAACTACTCTGTCTGCTACATGACCGGATTGGGTAGTTTTAATATGAGCCTTTAGATTCTTGGCTTATTAGTAACTGTGTTTTGCATGCTTTTAGACAAATAAGGTACGGTATCCAGTATAGTACACTACATAAGTCTCATCTCATGCTCAATAAAATGTCTTCACTGCATTACACTGCAGTCCATTCCTTTGCAAGTTGCGACACAAGTCAAAATAATAACTTCATGCAACTGCACTCACATGTTCTCAAAAAAAAGCCATTAATCACATGTCTGCAAATAGGAAAATGGGGGAGAAGGGAGTGCACTGCCAGGCAAGTTAGTGTGGCCCATGGAAAGGTGTGTTGAATGTAGCAGTAGCCCAGGGCAGTGCTACATGGCTGGGTGGGAGGGCTGCAAGGAAAGGGAGGAAGAAGGGATTACACCTGCCTTTCCTTCGCACAAGCTGCTTGTGAAGGCACAGCCTTGGTTTGCATGGTGCAGCCTGTCTTCTTGCTGAAACCCAGTTCTAAGAACTGTTAATTCTACTCTAACAGAACTGGTACTGACGAGAACAGGTAAACCAAGCAAATAATTCAAATCAAGGCAAAATTTGTCCTCTTAAAAAAAGTAGTATCGATTTAGACTAGTGAATTTAGAGGTCTACATTTTTAACCACTACCACAAATAAAAGCAGCTCTTGCAGCAGTGCATGGCGCCTTGCACATTTTCTTTCTTGATTCCTGCAAAGATTTTTTTTTTTTTTTTTAAAAAAACCGAGTCCCCAAAGCCATGGGGGAAAAAAAAAAAAAAAAAAGTGTGACAAAAAATGCAAACCTAAGATTTAATGCCATGTTACACTTTCCATTTTAAAGCCTGATTAAATTTGGTAATATAAATCCCTTTGATTTAAGTCAATCCTCCCTGTTACTGCAATAAAAATGTATAATCCTGTTATCAGCGTGGGAATTTCTCACCTGCATATGAAATACTAAGGAGCTTGCTGCGTTCCAATGGAGGAGCCCAAGACGACCACATCGAATGCATAGCAGGAAAGGTAACACCCTGGAAAGCAAAAATTTGTTCTGTTGGAGGGAAAGTTTTAAATCTCCCCTCAAATCCCCCAAATTTAAAGCATATTGATTCATTAAGAACAGCAGTGCAATCTGTTGGCTTCTTTAGGAAGAGGCTAATTGATGAAAAGCATTCACAGTGTGAGGATAATTAGTCAAAATTAGTTTCTCTCCTGCTTTTGATATTGTTCCTTATTTCTCATAAATGAGAAAATGAATAATTGTAGTTGGGTTTTGTAGGTGTTCTTGCAAACAATTTTATTTTCTCATTCAGAAACTTAGATCAAAAATTGGTTAACCTTTTTCTTTTCCTTGAATAGTTTAAGAGTAAAATTAAGCTACTTGCAATGAAAAAATCCACATGCTTCAAAAAGCCTAATGACTCCCACAAAACCCAACCACTCCAACTTATTAAAAAGTTATTCAGATACATTGTCAGATTATAAAGAGAAAAAGGATTACCTCTCCCAGTCCTTCCAAGGCTCTGACAGCTATGAGATAGCCAACTCCCAGATTTGCTGCTAAGGGAGTAAGCAAGGTGAATACAGAGGTACCAAAGATGCCAAAGCCCAACAACAGCTTCCCTCCAATTCTGCTTGCGAGATATCCACCTGGAATCTGAGTAATGATATAGCCATAGAAAAAAGAACCAAGGATCCATCCCTGAGTATCAGCATCCCAAGAATATTTTTTCCCCTAAAAAGAGAAAACAAAATCTGAGATGCAGTAGGGTCAAAACAGCAGTTTCTCTGGCCATATTAAATATGAATTTAATCCATCACTTAGTCTTTTATGGCTGAATTATAAATCTTTCAGGGGGTCCTCCCTAGTATCTAGTCAAAGTCATACTAACTGCTGGCATGTGTCTACCTGAGCACAAATCCCACATGTGTATCACAGCGTAGACATTCTGTTTAACATTAAAGAAAGGAGACAGAATGGCTCTCTAGAAAATGCCTTTCCCTATACAAAACTTACTGGAGAGAAGAATCAAGCAGAGAGATGGAGATGTTTCAATTAGATAAAAACAGAGCAGCCAAGGAAGAATTCATAAGGATAGGTCAAAGATGACAACAAGTATGACACGGAAAAATGAGCCTGGTGGACAAGCAGTTAAAAGCAAAGATTAACGAGATACAAAGTCTGAAGCTATACAGGAAATGACTAAGACGACACCAGCTGCTTCCCAAGAAATTCATTTTAAAGAATGGGATCACTTCCAAAGATGTTATTTATGAGCATCTAATGCACATACATTTCAAGTAAGTGATGAGATGATCTTCTTCCATATTTACAATTATAGTGTAATAATGATAAATAATAAATGACCTCTAAACAGAGGAAATAAAGGCAGGAAGAGGGTGAAGAGGTATCAGTAATAAACTAAAAAAAAAAAAAAAAGTCATAAGGAAAAAAAAGCATATTTTTGCATTCAACATAGTCCTGTCCAGTTAGGGAATGGGATTTTAAGGTTACAGGAAGGGATACCAGGAGACAAAGGATATAAGACAAAAACCATCATATGGGAAAGTGAGTAAAGCACTAAGAAGATATTATATGTTAGGCAATGTATAATGTAATTTCATGCCATCAAGACAGTATGAAAAACAGAGAGGCAGATAGAGGCGCTGATGTGAACTCTGACGCAGATATAACAGCAATAGTCAGTCACAGGCATAGAAAACAGTGAGTCATATTAGATTTATAAAGTCAGATTAGCCAATTTGTGAAGGATAGTAGGAAAAGGATGTACTTAAAACCAGGCAACTGTGAGCATAGCACTCCTAAAGCATGTAATCATTTAAAGCTATCATCCTCAGAATACCTCTGAAAGAACCAGTGCACATTCTGAAAAGGCTATCTAGTAAAGAGCAAGCAGCTCTCTTGCAACCTAAACACGAGTCATCAATCATAGTTTATGAAAAACGAGTTTAAAAGTCTTTCAGAAGAATATAAATGAGAGCTTACCGACGTATTGTGAGGAACATTAATAGTAGAGGAATGTTCTGGACACACATTCGAAGTTGCATTCTTTGCTAAACTTGTGTTACGTTCTACCATATCCACTAGAGCAACACTGAGGTTCACTCGTAATGCATACAGGAGGAAGAATCCAAAAAAAGCCAGCAGTGCTAAGTTATAACGGGCTGAGCAGCATGTAGGCACTGAAATGAGAGTAAATAAAAAGTTAAATTTTGTTTAAACAAACAAAAAGAATCAGCAAAAAACGATTTTACTAGTTATTCCTGATATTTATGGGTAAGGAAAAATAGAATGAAGGGTTAATTGCTCTACTCTTAATGAAGGTATTCAGTAAAAACAGCTCCAGGGTGGTAAACATCTGTCCATTTTTCTACTGATGTTTGAAACATCAAAGTAATTCTGCTTTAGACTAGCAGAAGCTACAAACCTAAGTATAAGAGCTGCAGCGGAAACGCGATGCATGGTTTGTAGAAATGGGTTTAGAAACATGGTTTCTAAAATCCCCTTGTAAATACAATTGTAATTATTCATACCTGAATGCCACACTAAGAAAACGAGATGGGTGGGAAGCTTACTATATACTCAAAAGTGGTTCGAGATAGACAAATTCTTATAGCAGAGCTAAGGAACAACGGGTAAGATTCCATGCTGTTTTCCAGAACCATCTGCCCCCTAAGAGTTTGCTTATGAAGTAGGCTCTGTTTTCTAAAAGATGCCAAACAGAAAATCATCACACTACCAGAAAAGGGAATGGCAAACCCTGCTGTGGCACTGTGAACAGCTACCAGTTTCCCAGTTGCCATTCTGCCCCTCTGCTGCAACCACCACAACAATAAAGCCAAAGGAAAACCGGCCTTTGGCCTTCAGGACAAAGTGACTCAGCATTAAGCCAGCTCTGTCAGCTTTTTAAATCCAGATACCAGAGCCTATCTTATAGCACACAATTAGGGATCCCCTTCTCACATTCTGCACACAGCAAGCAGTGTTTGACGAGGCTTGTTCATCAGTGCCAGATCATGCTTGTTCGTCACTCAGATCAGTCAAATTGCACTCTGAACAGCATATCACCAGTCACAATAGGCAGGCTTTTCCCCAACTTTCTATGAACTAAGAAGAGATTACCCATGTTCTCAGGAAATGACAGGTGACATTACAAATCAGTTTTACAAAACAATGAAGGAAAGGGATCTAAATAATATATACAGGTAATCTCATGCCTCTTCTGCTCTCCAAGATATTCCTGCCCCTCTGGAGCCTGCCCATCCATGCCACATAGATCCATGGGGGTCCACACAATGACCTTCGCAGGGGCAGCTGTACTAGCGACTTAAGCCAGAGCCCTCTCTAACACTGAGGCTGTGCAATTATAACAGCATAGTCCATTTGGAAATGAGCATAAGCTTAAAAGCAAGTAGCCAGTTCTCTCTGTATTTTGCTAAATTTTTGTGGCTAAAAAATCAAAACTATAACACAGTAGAAGAACTGAAATTATAATTATGTGCCTAGCACAAGACAACAGAGAGTGCTAGAGGTAGAAGATCTGACTAGGTAGCTAAACTCAAACCTTCCTATTGCTTAAATACAAAACAAACAAACAAACAAACAAAAAATCCATGCACACATACATGGAAACACACATGCAAACACACCCAAGTCTTATTGATTCAAGAGAGATTGTTGTAGGCTTACAGGAAAAATAACATTGTTTTGTATGAAAAGAATCAAGAATCAGGTTTGAATATTTATTTGCATATTAAATATATATATATATATATATTTTCCTGCTAAAGCACAAATCCACAGAAGTATGGTTGCTAAATTGACACAAGCTACAACCATCTACAGGAGAAGATTAATGTGGGATGAGCACAACTAAAACCCTCACGATACGTTCAAAGCAATACCCAAAGAAATAAAGATAGCAGATAAACAGAGATTTAAAGAGAAACCTAAAGAATGTACTTCCTCAAAAACAACCATAATAGTAAGCAACTCTTAAATGACGCATCATACTAACATTGCAGACAACAGAGTTTGCCAATTTGTGGAATGCATCTCATATGGGAAAGAAAGAAGGGGGGTTGTCTTTCTGCAAGACTGTATTTTTCAAAAAGGTTGTAGACCTTGCAGCATAGGGAAGCCTTTGCTCTCCCTGATCAACTTTATCTGAAATTTATTATGGCTGCACACATTGCTAAAAGGAAACTTTTTTTTTTCATGTTTCTTTAGTAAGCGAGTAATATACTAACCATGCCTTCCAGACCTGTGATAACTATAAGTCTTTGTAAATGCTGCAGACATTTGATTTTTCAAATGAAGTCAAGGGCAGCAGCCAAGCTTTTATTACTTTAAAAACAACAGACACCAAGAACAGAAAGTTCCTCCTGCACAAAAACCAGTCAAACTGCTTCACTGCCTATTATTGTTGTTTGACTACACATTTTCTGCTTGTGACAAATTGCTTTTTAGCTATAGCTGCAGGTAAATCCTTTCACTGCTTGTAGCTAAATTTGCTGGGGTTGAACAGGCAATAATAACAGAAGGTTGGAATATCATGCTATTTCCACTTCCTTGGAATGGCAGATGAACTGGAGTTATTCTTCCCTTGGAAACTCTTACTGGTGTATGACTTGTCTGGAAAGCAGCTCCACAAGAGAAAAACGCAAAAACTCACAATCACATATGCCATTCTTTTCAATTGTAAATAGCTTGGCATAAAAATCAGACTAACACATAGATGTGAATTCTGAAATAAATTGCTGCTATATTATTGCCTTGTTATCTTTTCACCAAGTGTATCTGCCAATAGTGGAGAATATTAGATCCAGTCAGCAAAAGAAAAGAAAATTCAAGAAGATTCCAGATGTATTTCAGTTACCCGACTTCTGTGGAGATGAGATAGCAGTGACAAAGTGACAGGCATTTTTGCTCTAAAGGTAAAGGTAACCATGATATTCAAGCCCTTACCTTGATCGGTAGTCTTGGGTCCTACATCTCTAGTTAACACACATTTCAGAAGCATGTTTTACAACACTGGAGCTAAAACTCAACAGGATCTCTACTTCCAATAAAAACAAATAAACCTGCATGGAGAGCTGCAATGCGGTTAAAAGAAGTCTCTCTTCTGTTGTGTTTTACCTTGTGGGCGAGGTGAATTACTTCAACTAGGACATGACGCATTATGTAAACTGAATAAACTATAGATTTAATAACCGACTTGAACTCAAAATCCACTCTAGGAAGAGCAGTCCCTAGGGTTGCAGTTATTGCTAACTACATGAGAGTATTTTTGTGTAGCAGAGTGGGAGACTTAAAATCTTGTTTTTAAATTTTGTCTATGCCAAAAAACCAAATAGCACAGACAACACTCTGAATAAGCAAGATCTGCTGTTAAGGGTTTAGATCCCTTAATGATTACCTTTTCCTATAGTTATATGAACGCCTTCCTCTAGCTTTCTTCTTCACTGTACGTCTACAAGAAGCAAACTGCCTGACTCAAATTCTCTCTTAAGATGAGGCTCTACTATAACCTTGGCGGAGCCTAAGGGGTTGCTAACAGCTGGGCTAATAGCGTTTAGGTGGAAACGCCCCGGTGCCCCCAGCGCGGAAAGCCGGGCGGGCGGCGCGGGCGCTGCCGCAGCGCGGGGCCAGGACGCCGGCCCCAAGGGGACCCGCCCGGGCAGGCTGTGAAAGCGCCGGGGCCCACGGGCCGCGCCAGCCCCATGGCAACGCGACGCCGCCGCGCTCCCCGTCCCTCGCCGTGCCTCTCTCACCCGTGTCCGTGCCGCTGCTGGTGAC
>NW_010579562.1:995360-1007786 GCF_000705375.1 Tinamus guttatus
CCGGGGCGTTCGCGCTCACTGACGGGCAGCCTGTGAGTGTCCCTGTCCCGCCCCGCTCAGCTGTTTGGGGAGAGTTCCTCTTATTTAGGGCAGATTTTGCTAGTCAAATCACGCCCTCCCGCGGTGCGTGGTGCTTGTGTGGTAGCGGTTGTTAACTGTTCGATGATGAATTTGAATTTTGATTCTTTTTAATTTTGCTGTAATAAAAATGCCTATTGTTGCTTGAAACAGAGAGGCAGCAGCACAGAAAAAGTACCAGGGTGGCCAGTGTAAAGATTCCTCTGTGCAGTGATGTTTTTGGTATAATGGCTTCACAGGAGCATACGTGTGCATGATCTGCTCTATGATGGTCAGTGCTTTATCTCAAACGCTCAGCATCTTCCCAGTGTCTGCAAACTGTGGGATCCTCTCTAAACGGGGGAGGTTCAGGCATTGGGCAATGTGCTGTAGGTGACCCTGTCTGAGCAGGGGGGCTGGACTAGGTGTTCTCCCGAGGTCCCGTCCAAGCTCAACCCTTGTGTACATCTGCGATAAATGGAGGTTGCTCCGTGTGAGCTGCCAGTGGTCTCTGCACTTTGTACATAAAGGCCTAATTCACACATCCAGTGCAAACGAGTGTTAGGCCGTGCGCTTTTCAAAGCTTGCATATATCTGTGCTGGAGAAGTTAAAAAAAGAAAGGTTTATCTTAATGAAGACTAATGTGAGAGTCCACTTTCTTTTTACATGCAAGCGTAACCTCTATATATTTAAAGAATATCCATGTAAGGAAGGGGAGCGAAAGTCTTGAGAAAAAAAAAAAGAAAGATTGAAAGAATGACTTTGGCTACCATCACTTTAAAGCAGTTGCTAAGGGAGATAGGGAGCCTGCCTTAGAAAGCGACTCCCGCTTTACTTCCAGCCTTCAGCTCTTAATTGCTCTTTGCCAGTGGCAGTTTTATGCATCTAAAGGCTAAAATGGACCATCGTGATTAATCATTTCTAACATTCGATGCAGTGCAGGGCATAAAACCTGACCCACTTCTGCAGGATATACTCTGCCAGGTGCTCTGAGTTCTGTTTTTACTGGAAATTGAGATGGAAAATTATCCAGCAATCCAGATCCAAATGCTTTTTTTTTTTTTTTGAGGGGGGGCAGATTTGTTGTAAAGTAAGTTAGGGAAAAGCAACTTCTGTGACTTGAGAGCAGTATCATTATTATTATTATGTAAGTGAAGCTTTAGAATAAGTGAATAAACAGAAAAAACCACCAAAGTGCTTGGAAACAGAAAACAGCAGGAAAAAAAGATCCTTTCACTTGAAATGTTCTCTCATCTTTCAATGAGAACTAGAAGAAAATTTAGTATTTGGGGAAGAAACTCCTGGAGACAGCAAAGAATATTTTAACAATGCCTTTATGTGCTCATTTTAGAGCACATAAGCACATCTTAAAGTATCAGAATGATGAGACTCAAAATAGCCCCTGTACTGCAGACAAGGCTAGCACTGGCTTCAGGTGTTCTGTACGACATTTTAGTGAGCTCCAGTAGCAAAAAGCTACAAGCAATAGTGCAAATTCTTGCTGAATTGGTACTCTTCTCCACTTGGCAGCTCTTTTTGCAGGTGCAGCCTCTCTGTGTTGGCTTACAACAAAGTAAAACTTTGTCCTTCAGCTAAGTGTATTAAAATCTGGTGAGCTCTGCATTGCGATTTTATTGGAAATACACAAGGAAAATGTATTGTTCCTCCTAAGGGCAAAAATCTGCTGCCTAGCTGTTAGTTAAAGGACAATACTATAGCTCCTCTGAAGATTATTCTTTATAATTACACTTGCTCTCTCTGCCCCATGCAACTTCTTAACTATTGGCCTATGTCAGTCAAAGCTAACCAGAGGGTAGAGATCTTAATCCAAGCTTTAGAGGCTCTTTCATATGAAGCTACTTCTCTTCTGTGCCCTTGGCAAGTGCCCTTGGCCCTTGTGCTGAGTCATTTTGATGATCCTTTTGGTCGTCCTTCAAACATTTCTGTTTTGCTAAATGCCTGTGTCAGCAAAGAGATGAACAAATAACTGCCTGGAAAATTTGTCACACTAGAAAAAATGATTTTAAAAGAATTTAAAAGATTCCTGACAGCATTTTTATAGATGCATCATTCAGTGTAAGGTAGATATACTGAATTTGCAAATATCGGTAGAATGACTATAATTGCGTTCCAGCGACATAACATTAAATCTATCCGAACATGCAGAGCAAACCAGGATTCCTGGTCTGATTTTTAAAATTAGCCCAAGAATGCATTATGTGAGTCAACTTTACCAGGGTTCCCTAAATCCATCCCATCGCAAAATGACTACCAATAGGACAAGAGGAAATGGCCTCAAGTTGCGTCAGCAGAGATTCAGGTTAGATATTAGTAAAAATTTCTACACAGAAGAGTGTAGAGCATTGGAACAGGCTGCCCAGGGAAGTGGTGGAGTCACTGTTCCTGGCAGTGTTCAAGAAACGTGTAGATGAGGCACTTAGGGATGTGCTTTAGCAGTCAGGGTGGGGATGGGTTTACAGTTGGGCTTGATGATCTTGAAGGTCTTTTCCAACAATAACGATTCTATGATTCTATGATAGAAAGTCGTGCTGTGGCATGTAGGACAGCAGATGGCCCTCTTTCTTCTGAAGTCGACTTGGGAGAAGAAACCTCAGATGGTTCCTGAGTCTTAAGAAAAACCCTGGCTGCGTCCCCTGCCGTGTCCTGGCTTCTGAAGGCAAGCTCTCTTATTCATTCACTGATGCAGACAGGATATGTCTGTACTGACCTAAAAAAGCGTGACTTTTGTTTTGTCCTATCTTAACACTGTCTGTACTAAATTAGCTTAGCATTATTATACTAAATACTATACTTGCAGAGGGTTGCTGAGAACATGGAGATAGGAAGAAAGCCAGGGAGAATTATCAGCGATGCTGAGTCACAGCATCTCCTCATGGAGCAAAGGAGTGTCTGTTCTGCCAGGTTCTGAAACTTTATGAGGATGTAATAGAATATATCTCTTTCCGAGTTCCCACATATTTTATCAATCTTTTGCTAATTTGCTGGTTAAGTACATCCATCTTTTTTTTCCCCAGACTTTTGCTATCAAAATAACAAGATAGCTGTATTCCCTTTGAAAGAAAATGACTTTTGAAATCTTGTTTTATTATGATAAACAAAAGAAAGAAACAGACGAATAGAGGCTGGACTCTCAAGAATCAACTAGTTATTCCCAGGTAACTGTAAGTAGCATAAGCAGATTTCAGTGAGTGATGATGGAAATATCTGCTTTTAAATTTTTTAGAACTTCCTTATATTCAGAGAAATGCATTTTTTTTTCTGCTGTAAATACCTAACAAGCATATTGGTCTCAGATAATATACAAAATGGAAGAAAACAAAGTCAAGATATCAGTCCTTAGGACAGGAAAAGCAGATCTGATAAGCATAAGCCCCCAAGCAAAAGAATTCCCAGGTTTACCACAAAAGAGAAAATTAGAGTCAGTCGAAAGGAGAAAGAATTAGGATTCCTTGAGCTGTGCAGTGCTTCTACTACAAAAGAGAATCCCAAGTCATTACTAAATCATGCATATGATGATGCTGACTAAACCAGAACTAGTTTATATGACTCTGGCAGTACAATGTGTTTTCATCTGTCTGGAAATTCTCTGTCTGCAGCAAATGCTTCAGGGCTCCCTGTCACCATGGATGTTTTTGCCTGCGGCTTTGTGATGGGAAGAGCAACACGCATCATGTCCACTCTTCTTATCATTTTGTTAGGACAGACACTCCATGTGGTTCAATTTTTGGCACTGGCTGTGGCAACAGAAAGCTCAGTACTTTCCATAAGTCAGCAACACTGTTTTCCTGTGGAGGAAAGCAAGTGCATATTGCATCCTCTCCTAAATTCTCTTCTGGATTTTGTGGCAACAGTGGGCTAGATTCAGACCTAAATTGTCCAAATTTAGAGTAGTTGACAGTGGTATCCACAGTTCCAGTTGGAAGTACAGGCCATCTCAGTTTCTAGACTCCTTTAAAAGGTACAAAGGAATTAGAAACAATTCAGAATATTCTGTGTATGCTGAGCTGTGGGCCCATCAAGGAAATTGGAAGGAAGACAATGTATAAGGGTTTTGTGGAGTTCTCTTCCTTTTTAGCTTTAGTTTCTTGGAATATAGAAGCCTTGGATGTCCTTGGGAAGAAGTATAAATTCCCCATCAGGTCAGCCCCAATATGGGTTCTGTACCTGCTGACTGAGTGGCTTTAAATGTTGTGCTATAGATACATGGACTGCCAAAAGACATGCAAGAGCTCCATAAGAAAAGTAATTCTGTGGTCAGTGACCTCATAAAATCACAAGAATAGTTATACAGAGCCAGATCAGTGGCCAAATTTCCTCAGTATCTTGTCTCTCACAAGCTGTCCTCTACAGCAAATGCTGGGGAAGGACATGTAAAAGAACAAACACAGGGAGACACTTCCTCTGATTATTCTCCATCTGTTTGAATAAACTGACAGATGATTTGTCCCTTCCCGAATGGGAAGTGGTATCTCTTTATATAATAGTGCTTGATTTTTCTTTCATGAATTTACCTCACTCATTTTTAAACCCAGGTGAGATGTAGTATCTGTGTGTCTTGTGGAAAGGAGTTCCACAGCTTAATTGCATCTATGGGAAAGGACATGCTACTGTTAGATGTGCTCTGAATAGAAATGCTTATTCTCTGAAATAAATAATAAATTTATTGGAAAATAAAAACCTCTCCTTTTATACATGCTGAGCCTTAAAAATGTGGGCTTATAAAGCATTCATGAGAGTCAGATCCTGAAATATAGGCACTTATGGATTTGGGGGTGGATTTTATGAATTCCAGTTGTGTGCGTAAATGCAGGACTTACTTAGGCTTGCAGCCGCATGCCTGTGAAACAGATAGGTGCTCTGTCTTGTGAAACCATGCTGTGGGACCTGCCTGGTGCCAAGCTAGAAGGATTCTTTTATGAGTTACTGCCCCAGGATGTGGTGCATCACAGTGCTGCAATATTGATGCTATTTGGGTCTGTGGCAGAGCAAAATAAATCTGAGTTATCCTGTCATTAAAAATGGAAAGATAAGGACAAAAGAGGCTGATATTCTCTATGATATCTCAATAGTTCTGTTCCTCCTGCAAAAGTCTTTAGGAACTTTAGGTTCTAGGAACTTGATTGGTAAACAGACTTGCTGAAACCTGAAACTGCCCACAAACATGCGGCAGCTGCCTTTTAAGTATTTTATAGCTCCTTTTCTGGATGTAGACTCTGTAATGAAAGCTGATGATAAAACTTTTTAACATGTTTCCAGTGGAGAGGAAGCTTTACTTCATCTTAAAAATGCTGGTATATACAACACTGGCAATATCCATTATAGATGAGAGATCCTGAAAGCCCTTTCTCTGTAGTCAATAACTAAGAAAATTATTTTTCCAGAGATTTCAGAAAGCTGGGTGGTACCTGTCACAGGACATGCTTTTTTCATGCCCAAGTGCACGAAGTGCCACGTAAGAGAAGAATCCATGAATTACGTGCTTAATCACTGCTAGTTCCTTGGATAACAGTGAGTCCAGGAGACTTTAAAATGTGTGTGATGGTGCAGGATCCCTTAGGCGGTTACGGAAATAGAGAATGGCTTTTCTGGTCTTTACCAGCAGGGGTCTAAGGAAGACTGAAGTCGACAGATTCTCAGAAGTTTGAGAGGTAGGCTAGGTGTGCCTAGCAATAAGAAACAAAGTTTTTTCAACAATTAAGAGTTTTCTCTTTTGGTGCTTATTTGTAGATAAATATATGCTGAGCTTTGAAAGAGTAAATGTCTTTTTGATAATGCGGTTTGTCACAGTATACCCCAAAATCATGCCTCCAATTTATCATAATATGCTCCAAAATATGCAAAGTTATGCCTGAATTAATGGTGTTAGTACTTTTATAAGAGTATTACTCCATGAGTTCCCCTGTTTCTTTTGTAAATATTGACAGCTGTCCCCATTTTACTTTTAGAGAAGCAGCCACAAAGAAGCTTTATACATGTGAGCACTTTGGATATGAAATATTATAGGACTAATCCAAAAAAAAAAAAAAAAAAAAAAGAGTCCCATTCGATTAGCTACTAAGAACCTAAACTTCGTTGTGCGGCAGTGGTCGTGCTAACTCAGCTGAGTCGCATGTGATGAAGAGCTTCTATGTAGCTTTTTGCATGTGCTGCATGTGTGGTGGCAAGGTGCAGGAGTTGCTAGGTGGTCCAAGTCTGTGTGTGTGGGAAAAGAAGGTCCACAGAGATGCCAAAGCCAGCAAAGTCTACAAGTCCAGTCTCACCTTGTTATGACATGGTGAATTCCCTTGCAAAATCATCCCTTGTTCTCTCTCTCTGGAGGACACGTCTGTGGGACCTCTCTCCAGGTTATCTTGCAGTTAATCTCATAAAGAGGTTGGTATATAGTTTACAGTTGTCACTCTTGCCATTTAAGGATTTTGTAAGTAATATAAATGTTTACATTCAGACTTAAATTCAGATAATCTCTGTAGTCTCAGTATCTTCCTGAGATTTATTTTTCTTATTCTAAAGTTAAGGTAGATTCAGGCAAAGTATTTATCTGACTATCACAGAAAGGTCATCTTCAGTCTTTTTATAACTTCTATTTTTTTTTACTTTTACTTTCAAACTTTTTGTCTTTTTTAAAAATGGCCTAGAAGTATTTTTTTTCATTCTATTTGCTAGGTGACATAATGCCTGGGAGCTAGAATTTTTAAAGACAGGTGTAAAATCATATTTATACCTTCTTTATGATCCATGCCAGAGCGCCCTGAGATTTGCTCAGTTGTTGTCAACACTTCCTCAGAATCACCCTCAGGACAGCCTGGCCATGCTCACACTGAATATCAGTTGTACTGAATCCTGGCCTGATGCCTGTCACATAATCCCTCAGAGCTCTTTCTAGTGTGCAACACCAGCCAGGGTTCTTGTTCACTTTCTTTCTTAAAAGCAGGCTGTTTGTTAGGGATAGTTCCTCATGTCACCGCGACAAACCACTATCTGATCCAGGGATCTGGCTAGCTAGTAGTCACTTAAAGTGAGATTATGCTATTTCTGTGCTGGAAATGTTTGTAGGTCAATAATGTTTGTTTATTTTTTGTATACTGCTGTGGATTTTCCCATTGTTTTCTCTCTGATGCTTACTGTCCTATAGATAAATGTTATGTTTTCATGTTATCTTTGCTCATGAAGTCTTGAAAGAAGCTCGGATACCACCTGTGTCATATGTGTACATTGGTGGGTCTGACTGTGATGTAACTTCTAGCAGTGCTCCTATAGAAAAGCTCCGGTGAACCTGTAGAAGCTAGTCCAAGAGAAGTGTAAGAGCACAAGCGAGCCCGTAACTTTTTTTTGTTAAGTTAAACGACTCAATAAATCAGTAGCATTTCAGTTATACAGTATTGTTTGCTCTGTGTGAAAGCTAGTATTTTTGGATTGCAACTAGAAGTACTTTATATTTGTTTTGGTAATTTTGACCTTTATTAGACCTGTGTCATAAACAAAGAGTGTCCTTGCTGAGCCCTCTCATGCAGTTTTAGAAGACCTATTTGACTACAAGAAAGGTAAAAAAGAACAGGATGGTAACATTTTTTTTTGTCTATGATATACAGCATTGCTACTGTAAATCTCTTTTTTTTTCTTTTTTTCCTGAGAATGTAATAGGTGAACTTTAGTGCCTCTGAATACCTGAGCAAAGCTTTCAGCAGTTTAACTGTTTTTCCCTCCTTTCTTCCATTTTGGTTTATGCTATTAAATAATTAATTCTAGTCATCATATACCAATGGGCAATGTTGGTTTTATTTTCTGGGATAATCTGGGAAGGTGAAGTCTGTATTGTGTTACATTCTTAAACATCTAAATTCCTAGCTGCAGGTACATGTGCCAAGCACAAAATCTTTTTGAATTGATTATTTTGTCCATTAAAGGAAATATTTATATTATCATCTTCTGGACTTCTAATATCCGGAACCAAAACAGTGGTATCACTGTGGCATGTACATATGACTTTGTTGCTTTGAAAAGCAAGTTGGATTAGATATCTGCTGAGGTCTCTTGCAACCTGAATTTTCCTGTGATCCTGTAACCCCTTTCAGGAGGAAAAAGATCATGCACGCTAGATATTTTTAAGTTTTTTTTTTTTTAATATCAAAAGCAAACTATTGTTAAGGAAAAAAATAGGAGAAAAGAAGCTCCCAGAACTGTTGTTAGTGGTCAGAAAATATTCTGGGTGAATCTTTAGCCTAGAAGCATGACTGGGAGGCCTCACAGCAGTGCAAGGCAGAATACTTTTTGGAGGTATTGCAACAGTTTCCAAACAGTCTCTTGCTGCAGCAAGTTTTGGAAAGATGTAGCTGTTGGGTCCGCACCCTCTTCATGTGAATAAACATGACTGCTGCCTTGGGTAGTTGGCAATGGAACAAAAAGCTGTTTTTTGAATGCTGTGAATGAATCTCCTATAGTGGCATTGCTGACAGGCTAAGTTTATTTAGACACTGGCTTACTTGGTGATTTGAAACACAAGTCCTTTACCCAGGTCCTTAATCATCAAGATCAGACTCCTAACTCTCCCTCTTTTCCTGTTGGCAGTATGTGGTGAGAGCTTGTCCTCAGGGAGCGACAACTGATATATTTACCTCTGTCTAAAAATAAACATAAATGGCGAATTTTATAAATAGTTTGAGTGAATGTGTTTTAAATGAATTTTAAATCAAATTCTGCCCATAGAATCCATTTTAGCCACTACAGAAACTCATTCAGTAAGTGACAACTTGTAATAGGAGATTGACTGTCATGTTACGTAACTGTCAATGTGGATGTCATCTTTACTCCAAATACCTGTTGCTTCTTGATGCCATGGTAGAGTGTTTTTTTTTTCTTCTCAAAAGGAGGTTTCTATTTATTAAAAACAAACAAACAAGCAAACAAACCAGCCTTAAACACAGTTACAATTTTAGCTATTCACCAATTTCCAGGCAGAACATTTGGTTTTTTGGTGTTTGGTTTTCTAAAAAAAAAATTTCGGGAAGGGGGGGGAGAAGAAAGAGAAAAGAGCTTTGTCTTGCAAAAAGATCGTCTCCTGAAAAGTTTTCCATTTTAACAACTACTTCTAATTTTGTCTTACTTTTGTTGTTCTGTATTGCTGTTATTGTTGACCTTTTCTGGAGATGCTGAGATAGAGGAAACTAGTACTGAAATGACATGCTCTCCACCATTATTTCATTCTTTCTTTCTTTCTCTCTTGCCCATTCCATTTAATTTCTTCGTGAGCGGATTTCTACTCTGCATTTTCTGGGATACATTCCTTTTGATACATCCCTTTGGCCAAACTTAACTTTTTTTTTTTTTGGTTAAATTTATTGTAGATCACATAGTGTGATCTTTTGTATCACATGGAATAGAGAATTTCAGGAAGTTGTATCTCTGTTTAGCCCAACTCCTGTTTAGAATTTCAAAAAGTCAAACATGCTTGATGGGAAGATGTAAGAAGAAGAAGCCATAACTTCCCTTGGTAGTGTGTTCCAGTGGCTAATCAATCTCACTTAATAATATGTCTTATTTTGAATATGTTTGGCTTTAACTTCTGATGCTTAGTTCTTTTTACACTTTTCTCCACTAGATTAGTACATGTTATTTTCTCCCTATGAAAGTGCTCATACCTGTCATGAAGTCCCTTCTGAGCCTTCTCTCTAACTTAAAATATGGGTCTCTGGTCTGTTGGTTTAGGGCGTTGTTTCCCTGTCTTGAATTACTTTTGTGTAAGATGTGGGAAATGAGGTCTGCCTACACTATGAATTGCTTTCAGGTCAGTCTAATTTTAAAGGAAAGCTGTCACTGCCTATATGGATACACTATTTTATAAAACAAGCTTCTGTACTAACATCCCATTTTCTGGATAGCTGAATTTAGTAAATAGCTATTATAGAAGCATATATGCAGTATGCAGTTTTCCCCATCTGAATAAACTTGCTGTTACAGTTAAGATGGTCTCAATTCCTTTTTTTTTTTTTTTGTCTTCTTCCTTCAGAAGGGGGAAGAGTGGCAAAGAAAATTTCTTAAACATAAAATGATTTAAAGAATTTTTTTAAAATTTTTAAAGCAGTACTTTAGTGCACATACTATGGTTAACTCTTTTTCAGGGAGCCTTAGGCTGTCACTGTTAATTTCAAATCAAGTCCATGCTGTAGCAAGTTGCCGTTATTTAGGACTTAAAAGGTTTCCTGCCACCGTTGGTTCAATTCTCCGCTCTTTGGGATGGACCATTCTGGTTGTGGTGATCCTTGAATATCACCCAGCTTTTCTGGAAGCCTCTTCCCTCTTTTGCCCTATGCCATGGCACAGTTCCTTCTGGAGCAACACATCCTTATTAACCCATGAGGTGCAATCTCTTGTTCTGCTGCACACGCCTGAGCCACTTGATTTATGACAGCAAATTGCAGTAAAAGAACTTTGATATCTATACTTGTGGGTGTCCAATGGTTGGGAGAGAACCTTGGGAGACAGTCCTGAAGAACAAAGGGGTCCAGGAAGGCTGGACATTTCCCAAGAAGGAAATCTTAAAGGCTCAGGAGCAGGCCATCCCAGTGTGCCAAAAGACCAGCAGGGAGTGGGAAGACGAACCTGGCTGAATAAGGCACTGTTGCTGAGACTAAAAGGAAAAAAGAAAGTATTCTACCTTTGGAAGAAGGGACAGGCAACTCGGGAAGAGTGCAAGGACATCACTAGGATATGTGGAGAGGGAATTACGCAAAAGCTTGTCTGGAAATTAATACACTGTTGTAAAAGACAATAAGAAATGTTTCTACAGATACATTAAGAAGAAGAGGAGGGACAAGGCGAATCCCCATCCTTTATTGGATGCAGTGGGGAACACTGTCACCAAGAATGAGAATAAGGTTGAGGTACTTAATGCCTTCTTTGCCTCAGTCTTTAATACCAAGATCAGTTATCCTCCAGGTACTTAGCCCCGTGAGCTGGAAGACCCCTATGGTGAGCAGGATAAAGCCCCCATAATCCAGGTGGAAACAGTCAGTGACTTGCTACTCCACTTGGACACTCACAATTCTATGGGGTCAGATGGGAACCAGCTGAGGGTTCTGAGAAAGCTAGTGGAAGTGCTCACCAAGCCGCTCTCCATCATCTATCAGTGGTCCTGGTCACCCAGAGAGGTCCCAGACAACTGGGGACTGTGTAGTGTGATACCCTTCTACCAGAAGGGTTGGATAGAGGATCCAGAGAACTACAGATCTGTCAGCCTGACCTCGGTGTCAGTGAAAGTTATGGAGCAGAGTCATGTTGAGAGTGATCACACAGCATGTGTACAATAACCAGGGGATCAGGCTCAGCCAACATGAGTTCATGAAAGACAGGTCCTGCCTGACCAATCGGATCTCCTTCTATGACCAGGTGACCTGCCTGGTGGCTGATGGAAAGACTGTGGACATGGTTTGCTTAGACTTCAGTAAGGCCTTTGACACAGTCTCCCACTGTCTTCTCCTGGAGAAGCTGGCAGCTCATGTTTTGGACAGGTGGACTCTTCGCTGGAGGAAGAACTGGCTGAATAGCTGGGCCCAGAGAGTGGTGGTGAATGGAGTTAGAACCAGCTGGTGACCAGTCACGAGTGGTGTTCCCCAGAGGTCAGTGTTGGGGCTAATCCCCTTTAATATCTTTATTGATGATCTGGATGAGGGAGTTGAGTGCAGCCTCAGCAAATTTGCAGAGGACACCAAGCTTCCAAAGGAGGAAGAGTTGATCTGCTTGAGGGTAGGAAAGCTCCACAGAGCAATCTGGACAGGCTGGATCAATGGGCTGAGGCCAACTGCATGAGGTTCAACAAGGTCAAGTGCTAGGGTCTTGCACTTCGGTCACAACCAGCCCATGCAGCATCACGGGCTGGGGCAGAGTGGTTGGGGAGCTGTGCGGCAGAAAAGGATCTGGGGGCGCTGGTCGACAACTGAACATGAGCCAGCAGTGTGCCAGGTGGCCAGGAAGGCCAATGGCTTCTTGGCTTGTACCAGGAACAGCGTAGCCAGCAGGACCAGGGAAATGATCGGTCCCCTGCATCCAGCACTGGTGAGGCTGCACCTCGAATACTGTGTTCAGTTTTGGGTCCTTCACTACAAGAAGGACATTGAGGTGCTGGAGCGTGTCCAAAGAGGGACAACGAGGCTGGTGAAGGGGCTGGAGCACAGACCATACGGGGAGTGGCTGAGGGAGCTGGAGTTATTTAGTCTGGAGAAGAAGAGGCTCAGGGGAGACCTTATCACTCTACAACTACCTGAAAGGACGTGGTAGTGAGGCAGAAGTCAGTCTCTTCTCCAAAATAACTGCTGACAGAACAAGAAGAAATGGCCTCAAGGTGTGCCAGGGGA